>CM031243.1:354119922-354214922 GCA_018340775.1 Taxus wallichiana var. yunnanensis | reverse complement strand
TCTAATTATCCTGCAGCTGATATCGGTGTTTTTCCTATCATCTAACACCCGCACTCTACTGGGAGCAATATGAGATCCTCCATGATCTTGAACTCTGCACGATTCAAAACATGCCCTTTCACCATCAAGAGGATATCTTTGCAACAACTCAGTGCATACGGGAGGCCACTGAAGCATTATGGGACACATACAATGAAGTTATAAGGCTTCATGTAGACCTCACATAGTATGAGAACACTTACGAGATGGTATTGAACTTATCAGGACAAGCTGAGGATAGCACTGTAACTAAAGACTACAGCCACATTAGTATATCAAGCACCAACACTCCCCTAGCTATCCTCTTGACACCCCGTAAGAATCATTTGATTTTTCTATGTAGGATTATATTTCCATTGTGAGATACCGACACCACCGTAGGAAAATAAGAAATAATTGATTATGTAGCCTCTAATGTGACTGAGAACCTTTACATAGACAAGGATTCGATTTATGGTTTTAAACCATGACTAATATTAGCTATATATGTATCTAATTTAAATAAGTGATAGTCACATTTCTATCTTAGTATCTTGTAGCATGATCACAAAAATCAATAAAATCTTAAGCCATATTTATGAGAAATAACATTATCTTGTTTAAATGTGATCTTTGTAAGTTTGTTTACAGGAAAAGAAGCTCTGATCCATTACTTCACACGGTGCGTAATAAAAACACAATCAACATTGTGGGTACCCTAGAAACCCCACCATATCAAGGTCAAGATTAGTTGTTACCCCTTGAAAAAATCAAGAAAACCAAAAGGTAAAAACCATGCAAGAGACCATGCAAATGATACTATTCACAACGAGCATCAGAAGTTCAAATTCAAGCTTGATTTTCACTTGTTTTTGACCCTATCTTACAAAATCAATCATATCTGGAAAAATACACAACATGGGCACCTAAAATTTTTATGAGAGCATCATAACTCATCCCTCTAACATATCAAATCATCATAATGTAAATTCCATTGTTCAATCTCTCTAGTCATTAAGACTTACCTATGCTTGCATGTTAGATCCTCATAGTAGCAACTAGGGCCAACTGAAATAATGCAATAAATCAACATGAAACCTCGAAAATGACCCAAAAATACCTCATATGTCATGATACACCTGATATCATGCATCCATGATCTCAAATGGCTCCAATACACTCTGTCACACCTCCAAATAAGCATACCTGCTCCCAATGAGCACTGTAACATGGAGAATCACTGTACCTACACTATTCCATTGTTTTGAGTGCTCAATCACCCTCAAATCAAGCTAGTCATCATGATAACATGATTCCCAAGCATCCAAGAAGCTCAAACTGCCAAGCAACACCTCCTAGGCACTGTATGGGCTTACTAGAGCAAGCATGCATCACTGAATCCCAATGTAATAGTTGATAAACATCTAAACCATAATGTTAGCACCACATACATCATCATGACATCATCCTACAACATTCACTTTGTCATTAATGTGGTTTTGCATCAATGACAACACATATTAGGACACCATACTAACACTTTTGTGGTCTATGAATCTCTTCTTAGGTGTTTACATTATCATTTTACTTACTTGCTTCTACATTGTCTATGTAATTTATACTTGTCTTTTACATGAATGCTTGTTTGTACTAATATTTTTCTAGTCACTTGTTTGTGTGTGTCTTGGTTTCTACCAAGTGCATTCCCTTCCCCTTACATTGCACGAGTTTATGCGGTTTGTCCTCTTTTGGGGCCGCATCCTCCTATTTGCAATGTCATATGCACCTCTAAAGAGGGGGAATCATTCGAGGTTTTACATACTACACAATGCTCTCTATCAAGACAGCTTTAGTTCAATTTATGTCCTTGGACATTGTGGGTTATACGGTGAGTGGGTTCGAGACTAGTCTACGAACTCGTGACACATAGTGGATTTTACAAGACATGATTGTCCTTAACATTCTAGGGAGCAGTTAAAAGTTAGAGGATACAACGGATTTCATCTCTACATTACTTCACCCGGTGGCATCAGATCTCTACAAAAACTAGGATAAAGATGAGATATCTCTTAATAAATTTTTAGGGAAGTAGTTATAGGTTGGAGAATAATGAAGCTTTCTCTCTACACTTCTTCGGCTAGGGTGGCGTGAGATTGCCAAAAAAACTTGCAAATACAATATATCCTTCTCTACACTATTTTCTCTTATCATCAATCAGTGCACATGATCCTTTTTGCATTTTTCATACTTCTATTTCATTCTTTTCATTACTATATACATGTGTTTTTACATATATATACATGTGTATTTGAATACTTGATCGTCTTCTCCTTTCAGGTACATCCCTATGAGAAGTAAGAAGTCAAGAACAGAGTCAACAACATTTTTGTAGAAGCACACACCTCATACTAAAATGCAGGTACATTATACACATCGGTAACTACAAATGCATTTCTGCCCTAGGTTCACTCTCATCACTTTTTCTCTTTTGCATCTTTAGTTTCCACGCTCCATATTTTTTTCATTCCATGATTTTTCTAGTCCTTCAACACACTTTTTACATTACTCTAAATGGACATCAGATACGCATATCTATCTAATGTATGTTATCGAGCGTTTCACTCACCAACATAAAGTGGGGAAAAATGTAGACACTAGATCACGCACTTTGGGTATTATTTAGTCCCGGTCTCATATTACTATTCGGATGGTTTTTAGTAACAAAAGTACTAATTAATTCATGTCTTTTGGCCATTTTACTTCAATTTTTGTCGTCACTTCCGTCCTCCCACACATACTTGCCTAGTCTATTTTTGTCATTTTGCATCATTCTACCCCTAACTAGGGTGCCAGGCACCTTGATCCTTTCTCCACTATACACACATCTTTTGGGAACTTTCTAGTTGTTTGAGATTTCTATATTTTTAGTGGTCAAGCATCTTTAGGGTTAATTACAAAATTTGAACAAGAGAACCATATAAATATAAATTTATGAGACCATAATGGGGGACCAAGCACTAGCCAATACTATCATCACCTAAGGTTGCATTCCATCTAAGGCATATAGAGCTCATTCACATTCATCTATCTCCATCACAAGGGAAGAGGTTGGTTCATCTGGATCACATTGCATAGGAGGGAAGTTTATTCTAATCCATCCACCATTTATTACATTTCGTTAACTAGTTATTGTCTCATTACTTCAAAAAGTGCAAATGGAAAAAGAGAACCTAGGGCATTATTTGAACACACTCACCTAGAACTACATTTAGGTCTGAAGTGTAGTGTGAAACTTAGTTAGTAAGTCCACCATTGTGGTTGTTGAGGACAATCGACCCTTTCAATTGCATCTTTCTTTATTTAGGGTTTTGATGTTTGGTTTGGGGTTTTGCAGGTATTTCCTTCATCTTTGATTAACAACGACATACCGCACAATGCAAAAACCAAACACAATAGGCGGCGAAGGCCTCGAGATCATCTAGTAACCCTAAAATTTTGGTTTATGGACCTCCTGCATAGACCAAGGTGCCAAAATCTCAGACTAGGGTGTCCCAAGTGCCCTCATCCTTCCCCAAGCGCACTAGTTTGCTAGATTTCTCGGATCTACCCTTTCCCGATCCCCTGTGTGGTGGTCGCTCTCGCATTTTGTTTATCCATTTACATTCGCAACATAGTCCCAAAGCATCGTCGAATTAGCTAAGCTCTTTCTAACTCTCCTTACACATTAGGGCTTTACATTTATACTTTCTTATTTTATTGGATCATTTACCTTATTTATTTATCTATTATTTATCGCTTTTCATAGCATCGAAACTAAACGACAATAGATCACATATTTTCCATTTTAATTTAATCACCACCTTTCTTTACTTTATGCTTATGATTTCAATCTTGGACTCTTACTTTCTCGGTCTATATTTTTACCTTTTGACATTTTTCATTCTAGACATCAGCACCCAACAAGGATTCCATGCCGGGCATCCCCATCCCCTCCGGGTTCCCTTGTCCTCTTTTTACTTTGGTAACACTTTTTGGTTACTTTCTAGCCATTTGAGAATCTTATCTTTTTGGCAACCAACCTTTTCGAGGTTAATTACAAAATTTAAGCAATGAAATCATATAAATAAAAAGTTATGTGATCATAATAAGGGACCAAGCACTACGAACTATCTATCACCACCTAAGGTTATATCCATCAAAAAATTTATAGCTCCATTTGCATCCATATAGCTCCATCACAAGGGATAAAGGCGAGTTTCATCTACATCATATTTCATAGAGGGGAGTTTATTCTATTTCATGTATACATTATTTACATTATACATCTAGCTACTTTCTTGCTACTTCAAGTGTGACACTCACAAGAGTAACCTAGGGCACAATTCCACACACACGCACACACACACGCACACACGCACGTGCGTGCGTGCGCGCGTGTCCGCACATAGAGAACTACATTGGGTCTGAGATGTAGTGCAACACTCAAAAGTAATTCCATCATTGTGGCAGCTGAGGATAGTCTAAACCCTCATTTTGCATCTTTATTTTTTAGGATTTTATGTCTATTTGAGGGTTTCACAGGTGCTTTCTTCATTACAGGTTTACAAAGACCTCGACAATCTTATAGATACATACACACGACAAAAAATAAACAAGTATGAACCTCTTGCAACACCTCAGATGAGGTTTTCTAAGCATCTACACAAACTAGAGCACCTCGGGTGCCCACATCCTTCTCCATTTGCCCCAGTCTAGCCAAATCACTCAAATTTGTATTTTTTAAGCTTCTATGTGAGGGTCTTCCACTCATGTTCATCCCGTCTCCATTGCAACACAATCTAAAAACATCTTCAAATCAGCTAAGGCTCTTCTAACTCTATTTGTACTTTAGGGTTTTATATTTTTATTTCTTAGTTGTTTGGGTACTATTTCGGTATTTTATTGTTTATTTATTTACTACAACTTACACTAGATTAGGCTAGGATATTACATTTTAGCATAATCAATTTGTTGAAAATGCTTTAGAATCTTTCAAGAAAATGTAATTGGCAAGTTTAAAGCCAAATCCAACAACCTTTTCCAGCATCCTACTTACCTCTACCAAAATGGGGGCTATGGAATATGGTATGAACATCCATAAAACCATAAAGGATAAAAGAAACATGTCATATGAATTTGCAACCACCTTGGTAGTCATGTATGAAAAATGTGAAAGCATAGACAAAGCACGTGAACTATTTTACAGAGCCTCAAAGAGGTGTTCTCATGGAATGCGATGATAGAAAGATATGTACAAAATAGATTGAGTATCCCTTTTATTTAACAAAAATAAATTTATTAAACCCTATTTCAAAGTAACTAATGTAAACTATGATATACAACTTCTAAGTACAATATGACGTAAGAAAACAAGAAAGTAAGTATGAAAACCTAAGAAAAGAATAAGGATATAAAACTTAGTTTATTTACACACAATAACTGGGACTGATCGAGATGGGAAAAGTGTTGAACAGGTTTGTCACTTCTCATTGTAAATTCTGGAACTCAGAAACAGGAAGGATAGGAGTGCATGGATGCCATTTTCCAAATTTGGGATCTTATGTCCGGACAGGTGCTCAAGCTCTATATTTTTTGGGTTAGAAGGTCTTCGATTTTTTTCCCTTTTGATCACTTGATAGTCGCACTATGATCACTGAGGGTACCTGTAAATTGTAAAAGAAGAATTCACCTGCACTAACCCACAAACCACATCAAACCTAAAAATAAAGATGTAGAATGGGGATTGGAACTAACCCCATCGATCACTTGAAGAGTGAACTTATGACCAATCATTACACTAAATCTCAAACTCCATGTAGTTTTGGTGAGTGTGTGTAAGAATCGTTCCCTAGGATGCCCTTGTGCAAGTTAGACTCAATAGCATGTTATAGCTAAATGTATCAATGTAGTAAAATATGTGGATGGAATAACGAGATTCCCCTTCCCATGTTGTGTATGTAGAGTTTATTCATCCCTTGTCCCTTGAAAGGATGCTAAATGGATCCTTTGGAGTGTTTTAGGTGCCTTTTGAATGCAATCTTAGGTGATGCTAGTAATTTTTATGTGCTTGGTCCTTTATTTTGAAGACATAACTATTCATTTATATGATTCCCTGGTTTGAATTTCATAATGGACAACTGGAAGGCTGACCCATAAGTTAAACCGATGCCTAAAAGATAAAAGATACCCCAAAGGAATGAGAAATATGGAAAAGGGTCAAGAGCGTCCAGAGGGACAGGGGTGTGCATGGGCACCTCTGTCCGGTTGGGTGCTTGTATCCGAGGCCATAAAGGATAAATTAGTAAAATCCTAAATGGGATGTAGGGTGAGCAAGACTAAATAGAAATCAAGAAACAAATAAAAAAGGCCAAATATAGTTATAAATTACTATTTTTCTTTCTTAGGAATCATGTAAATGCTATCATACTTTTAGGATCTACAAATGTACTTAAATGTGTGATTTTGTGTGTACATTTCCCCCCACTTTATGTTTTTGAGTGAATAATTGATAACATAAAGTAGATAGAATATATGTGCTGATAATCATGTAGAGCGAGAGGTGAAGAGCATCTTTGAATGGACAAGCAAAGCATGGAATGATGCAAAGTGAAGCATGGAGACTAGGAAAGGAAAGTGACCCAAGGGTTAAGCGTATATGTTGTGTTGTACCTTTTTTATTCTTATATTTTTTTTTGTAGGCTACTTCTTGTTGCGTATTAAGGACCGAACTACAAAAGAAGAGAGAAAGAGTATTCAAATTCATGTATATAATAAATTAGACAAAAATGTGTCTAAGTATGTACAAAGTATGCAAAATTAGTAGTAAAGAAAGTGTGTACCTAATGTAAAAGAGTGTAAAGGGATACAAAATGTCCTAAAATGCTTTGTGAAGATTGGGTTTTTGGGTGATCTCACACCAAGAGTGAGTTTTTTGGGCGATCTCATGCCAAGAGTGAGTTTTTTGAGCGATCTCATGCCAACAACAAGTATTGGGGAGAGAGGTCTAGTGTTAGTATACATCCATGACTCTGCCCGATAAGCACCACTGTAGATGGTTTGTCCCTAATTTGTTCCTTTTGTCCCGATTTGTTCCGAGTTGTAATGATTGAAGGAGATAGAATATATTATGCATTGAAGGACTTTTGTAGACTATGATGATCTCGATAAGCTAACCGTGTGTGCCCCAAAACATTAATGCCCAATGGAGGACATAGGTGCCCGGACACTATTGTTTGAGTATGGGTGTTGGTGTCTATGTTGTGCTAAGGACCCAAGTCAGATTATGGATTGTTTTGTAATCGTATTTCTATATTTTTTTATGTTGTGCGAGAGATCTGTATTGTAGTTTTGATCTTCTATAGGGGTTATTTGTTGACCCAATGTAAGCCCCCTCATTTTGGGTGCATGTGACATTGGTAAGAGAATGTGGATCAAAGAGAGGACTTGATGTTGATCTATACTATATCCTGCGAGGGGGTAGGGGATGTGCATGGTAGAAACCAAGGAACATATAAACAAGATGACTAGTAACATGTGTTAGAGAAAGCAAAGAATGTAATAGACGAAGTGTAACAAGAAAGTGGACTGCAAAAGTGGGTTTCAAACTTGGGACATTGCTCACAATGTCGAAGAAAATTATGGCTGAAGCGAAAAAAACAAGAAAATAATGATCAAACAAGACATCGGGAAAAGCCCACAATCAATAGCATACAAGTAGAAATAAATAACAAGAAAAAATGTATCATACAACCATGGTGGCATATAGTCTTGTAAGGAAAATTTTGCATATGAAGCATCCCTTAGAATTTTAGAAATATAAAAATTATGCTAAAGAATGTATGTATTACTTGAAAATCATGGGCTATAAAGTAGTAGTAAATGATGAAATGATAGAACCTATAATGTTTAAGAAAGTAAATTACCCCAAGAGCCTCGGTGAACCGGTAAGAGATATAGTGCCAAGCATCATTCAAGCGTGTAAAGACAAAGAGATCTACATTAAATCCAAAAGACCAAGTGAACGTACATGTGTATATCAAAAGATATCAATGACATGTTAAGTATCTGTCTAGCATGGGAAACAAAGTGAACATGTAAGTATAAGAAAGTAATAGTAAGTAAAACCAAGATATGCAGTATGTAGTGTATGAGTGTGATGGAATGGTATGTAATGTGAATGTGATAGGAGAAGCGTGCCCCCCAGCAGATGTGGATGAGTTTGAGATGAGGTTCATTTATAAAAGATCCCTCAGTAGTCAAGAATGAACCATAGAACAAGAGTGTGTCATCGGAAAATATCCTTAAAGTGTGCTCTAGAATGATAAATCATAAAGCATAGAGCATGAAGGGTGATTGTGGTGAGATTCATTTAATATTTAGACCCTCAATAGTATAGTATGAACCATGGAACTAAAGTGTGTCATAGGGTAATAAAGATACAAAGTGTGTATCAATATGTGTAAGTGTATTGAGAAAGATTAGGTGATAATAATGGAGCATGATAGTATAAATTATAGACGACTTATGATGTTAGGAAGGTGAAGAAAGTGTGATGCCACCCAAGTGTGTGATTTAGATCTATCTAGGGATGAAACATAAATCATTCCATGGTGGCGAATGTGGCAACGTGTCGAGAATATCGGTATTAGTGTTAGGAAGAGTAGATTTTCCAAATTAAGTTGTAGTATTGAGAGCACATGGAAATTACTTTTTGTGAGGGAAATTATGTGAATTAGTGTAAACATTAGGAGGAGATATGGAAGTAATAAAAGAAGTGATCTTAGGGAGATATTTGATGCCGAGATCGGCTGATTTTTTTGAAATGGAAAGAGTTTCTTTGAGTCCTTTTGCATGTTTTCCTAACTGGAGCCATTAAAACTATAACGAAGCAAATACCAATACCTAAGACCATACTTTTTTCAAAATGGGAGAAGGGGTGGCGAATTGGGGGATCAAGGTGAATGATCGATAATGTTGCAATAGGAAAATGGAGAGGGATCTGCAAAGGATTCATAGACCACATCCTGGTATAATAATTTAATACTCACATGAAGGGTTGAAGGTACCGCATATGCATGCCATCGATCCAAGGTCGTCCGATGGGGTGAGAAAAGTGCATGGCCCAACAGTAATGGGAAGCATGATTGTACCTAATACTTGTTTAGGAATATTTTCAAATCCACGTATGTAAATAGATGAGGGTGTTAAAGATGTTGTAGAAAATCCAAGTTGTTGAAGAAATGGTAGACTACAAATGTTAAGGCTAGATCCATTATCAACTAAATCTTGTTTAACCCCTATATTATTAATTTGAACTTTGATATAAAGGGGAGGATCATTATTTAAGACATCTTGGGAAGAAATTTCAGCAGATGTAAAAGTAATATGTTCTTCATTAAAAGAGAGTGATGTAGTGAGTCTATGGTAAACATATCTAGGAGATGTATTAGGATGAATGTAAGTATTAGACAAAAAAGAGTGAATTTTATTTGTACTTTTAGGATTGGTCACAAGAAGGCCTAGATGGAGATACTCATGGTGGAGGAAAGTTCCAAGAGTGTTCGAATGTGAGTTCACATTGGATTCACCAAATGATTTAACAAAAATAGATTTATTAAACCCTATTGGATAGTTGTTATCCAAAATTCACCCCTCAAGGTAATTTTGATAACATGCATCAAATTCTTTTGTCCCAAGCAAATAGATTGAGTCAGGGCAAAAATTTCATGTTTCTAGGGTCCCCTCATATTTTTCTAACTCCCCTGTCCAAGTAGAAGAGAGAAAGTTCTGAGGAAAGGTAAGAAAAATTGCAAAAAATAGGCTCGGGCCAGAAAAAATCATGAAAAATGGCTAAGTCCTAGTCCTCGCAACAGTCGGGACAATTGGGACAAAAGGACGCGAACCGGCCGAAAGGCGCAAAGCGGATCTGCCCACATTTGGGACATTTGGAACAAAGGGACGCGCGGATGCGGAAATCCAACCGGCGAAAAATGGAAAAATTTGACTAATCTTGTTGAAACAAAAAATTTGGGACGCGGATGTGGGCCCAAAGCACGTGAATCGCCGGTTCGGCCGAAATGAGAACTTTTGTCCCGGAACAGTTGGGACAAAAGGGCGCGAACCGGCCGAACCGGAAAAATTTGTCCCAGACGGTCCGAAAGCAAATGGGACATCTGGGCCGAAAGTACGCGAACCGGCCGGTTCGGCCGAAATGGGAAATTTCAGCACTGTGCCAAGTGGGACAAAGGGACGCGCGGGACACGGATAGCCGAAGGAGCCGAAGGCCAATCAGATCACGCCACGTGTCACCGGCAGAAAAGGGACATGGAAGCCCATTTCGGGTGGTTCGGAAGAATTTGTCCCACGCAGCACTGGGACATTTGGGACAAAAGGACGCGAAGGGTGCGAAAAGCTGAAGCGGCCGAAGGCAGAGGAGAAAAGTCAACATTTGACTCGTAGAACTTCAAACGGCCATAACTTTTGACTCCGAGCTCCGATTTTCACAAAATTGGACTTTCTGGAACGAGCACGACGTCCTCTACGCCACAAAAACTGGATTTCTTATTTTTAATGAGGGTAGATATATTTAAATAAAAGAAACATATTCGGCTCCAGTCAGTCAATGCTCATTCCCGTCAAATGATGAAAACGCTGCCAGGCCCAAAATAGCTACCCGCACTCAGAAGGCCATAACTTTTGCATTTCTCAACGAAATCGCACAAAATTGGTACCGTTGGAATCATGGTTCCGAGCCCGATGTAAAAAATCAAGAAATTCCAGATTTGATTAGAAATTGATTGAGATTTTTAAGAAAACATGGCCGGGTTCAGAACAGTGTTTTATTTGGTAGCTGGGAGTGCAATTAAGAGGCATGGTCATCATTCTTTCTCTGCTGCAGCACATGGGACAGTATGGGGAGCCTTTTGCAAGTAATGTATAACCATTTCACTCAATTTAATGCCTCTTATAGGTGGTTGAAGGATAGATTTCGGGATTTCCATTTTCCCTTCTCTTTTCCTTCTCATTTTTCTATAAATTGGAGTGTTGGGCTCATTGTAAAGAGAGAGTTTTTGGGTAGCAAAGCTCTGCCAAAATTGCTTTGTGAAGCCAGTGTGTTGCAGGCCCTTGTAGTGGACTCCTTGCATGGTGATCCAGGCCCTTATCTTGTAATAGATTGAACTGTGCATACCAGGAAGCAATAAAATACAAGTTTGTGGATGTATCTTCCCCTGCTGTGTTTTCTTGTATTCTTCTTGCCCTTTTATCTTTCCACAAGAATATTGTGTCTATTATTATGTTCTTGCAGGAATTCATTAACATTGTGTATGCTTGGAATATTGTTGTGAATGCATTTTGCTAGATTATGGTGAACTGTCATCACCTCTTCTAGTGTGCACTTTCCCTCTGTATTTCACACATTTGGAGACTACTCTCACACCCTCCTTTTACGGTGTATCACCGCTTTAGTGTAGGCTTTCATTTTATGCATTCTCTCTCCTGGTCCTTGGAAATTTAGATTAGAACAGTTAGCTTATCTGCATTAGAGTAGATTGTGGCATGTAGTTTAGGAGCAAGAACCGAGCTTTCTCGGAGGTCTATCTCAAGTAGCAAGTCCTGACTTAGAGATAGTACCCATGTTATCCAATCACACTATGAGTTCAAGTATATATGCAGGGAAGTCTTTGTGATTCGGTGATAACTTGATTCGGCATGCCCGGTGGGAGCTTAGAGGTATTCACTTTCATTGCAACAAGGTTGATGTGCACTTGTTGTAAGTTCCAGCTTTGAAGGAGCTTTAAAATCACACATCTGGCGACTCCCAAAGAGGCATAATCTGCTGGTTTCTACGGTCAAGCACAGCAAATTTATGAGAAGAATATAAACCAGTCAAGAACTAGGGAGGAAGGATTGTTTGTTTATCTACGCATCTATCTCCGGGAGAGAAAGAAGGGGAAGAAGAGCTCAAAGATATGCGTCTCCACCTAATAGAACTTTGTCTACACCTCACACTGGTAGACCTTTTCTCGCATCAACAAGGGTTCTCGGGCCAATCGGAATGGCGCTGACCACTAAATCCCTTTGTCAATTTCAGCTAGCAGCCCACTTGCCCTCATACACAGAATCCAGTTCCAATTGCAGCGTTGAAGAACATTCCATTTTCACTAGAGAAAATCATACCACTCTCACGGTGATCATGTCAAAGACATTGCTAATGTCTCGTGCGATCCATGAGATAAACGAAATGGATGTGGTCATCAAAGCTTTGGCATCATCGTTCAAAGGAAGGCATTGCAATGGTTCAGGAGCCTTGAAGCTGGTTCTATCACGAATTGGAATCAGTTATGCATAGTTCTCCATGAGCAATTTGGAGAGAAGGGAGACAATTTGTCTCTACTAGAACAATTGACAACTATCAAGAGAGCCCCAACGAGCGGTGACTGACTAACTTCAACTTCAGATTTCAAAGGTCTTGGGATAGGATTCCGGTGGCAGTCAGGCCAACAGCAGAAGGTGCTTTTCTATACTATCTTAAAGCTTTGAATTCTGATATTTCTATGTTAATTCAATCTATGGGAGGCACAACCTTACCTGCTGCTTATAGCATTGCCATTAGAGCTGAAAACTGTCTTATTCAAGCTGGTAAACTGGCTCCTAGGCCCCCAATGCCATTATATCCAAGTTTAGAGAGCCCAAGTACTAGTCAAGCACCTGTCTTAGCTCCTATTCCCACTCCTAGAAATCAAAGTTCAAATGAGACTTCTACCTCATCCTCTAATGCTTCAAACGAACTCCAAGAGGTCATGAAACAATTGCAAAATTTGGGAAATGAGCTGGTTACTATCAAAAGACAGCAAGCTCAAAGTGCTAGACCGTATCAGCCTCAAGCTCAGCCTAACAGGCAGCCATATCAACCTCAAAGACCACCCAATCCAGCTGCAAATCAGAATCAAGCAAGGCCTCCTACCAATAGACCATTTCAGCCCTATAACCCCAATGTTGCATCTGCATCCAGAGCTTTGGTGCCAGTCCAAAATAACATGGCCCAAGAATATGATTGGTGTTTCCCATGCAGTCAGCCACATAACCAATCAATGTGCTTTAACGGTGCATTAAATCAGGCTCTAATGGTGCAAACCATTGGTGGGTCGCAAGAGTCCAGCCACGAAGAAGACCAGCAGCAAGGGGCACCTCAGCAAGGAACATCTCCAAACGAAACTACTCTTGTCAATTGGC
Organism: Taxus wallichiana var. yunnanensis; assembly: GCA_018340775.1. Classification (NCBI taxonomy): domain Eukaryota; kingdom Viridiplantae; phylum Streptophyta; class Pinopsida; order Cupressales; family Taxaceae; genus Taxus; species Taxus wallichiana. The sequence goes on along the minus strand of CM031243.1, from coordinate 354,201,632 downwards.
AGGCTGAAGATTTATGTGGTATGAATCAAATACCCTCTCAAAGTGTTGCAGCCAACACAAGGTCAAAGAGGAGAAATTTGGGAGAGGAACAGCCATTGGCATCGAGTAATCCACAACCTTCTACCACTCCACAAGCATTCTGGCAAGCAAACTGTAGTTCCAAACATACAAGGAGCACCTAAAACGGCCCCTAGGCCTACTCAAATGCCAGCTGCTGCTGCCCATGTGCAAGGAATGAATGCACAGGCCAAGGGACAGCAGAGGGATACTTCATCTCCATTCAACATCATTGATCAGATGAGAAAGACAAATGTAAACATATCAATGTGGGAATCACTATCTATCCCAGGACAAAGAGATTTGCTACAAGCTGCCATGAAGGACTGGTCAACTTCAAATCACCATGTCCAGATGATAGAGGAGGTACTCACAAATGCTGCCCAGCCTGAAGGAAATCATGGAGGACAGCAAGGTAAAATGTTGAAGCCCCCTCCATTTTATGTTTCATTGATCATAGGAGATAAGTTGGTGCATAATTGCATGATCGATTCTGGGGCCAGTAGTTCAGTAATGCCCAAGCAAATAGCTGATCAGCTAGGACTCCAATATGAAGTCATCTCCAAGGGTGTAGTGCAATTAGATGGGACAGCAGTGACAACGGTTGGAGTAATCAAAGGTTTGAGCCTCACACTGCACGCATGTCCCAATGTAATAGTGTTACAAGATGTGTCGGTCATAGACCTGCCACCACTCTTTGCATTGTGCTTGTCAAGAGACTTCACTGCTAAAATTGGAGGCTATCTTTCGGCGGATTGGTCACACATGTTGTTCAGAACAAGGTATGGAACCAAAGCCACAATCAGTCTGAACCTATTGCAAACTTTCATATTGAGCCTTACACTCCAAGCCAAATCAATACCAACTGTTCAGCGTTTGATCAAGAAGATTATCCAAGCACTGATGAAGCTGACACCAAGGTTGGAAGCATCCTAGATTTGACTCTTGATGAATGGGCAAGCAAGGTGCATGCTTTTGATCCTTATCAAGAAATAGAAGAATCCGAGCTAGGAGTTTATTGTTTACATGAAGAGAATCAACCTCTTCCCTAGCATCACCAAGCCAGATCATAAAGACAAGAATGAAGTATGGCAATTGTTCTTTGATGGGTCAAGGAGTAGACAAGGTGCAGGAGGAGGAGCTATGCTCATTTCACCGCAAGGTATAAGGTATTACTCAGCCTTCCGTTTCCAGTTTTCATGTTCAAACAACACAGCTGAGTATGAAGCCTTAATTCATGGATTGCACTGGGCAAGGAAGAAAGGCATCAGGAATTTACAAGTATTTGGTGATAGTGAGCTGATCGTAAACCAAGTCAAAGGAAAAAATGCTGCCAAAAATGATCTGTTGAAGAACTACAAAAATCGGGTATGGGATCTTATTGAAGATTTTGAAGCTTTTAGCATCATTTCCATCCCAAGAAAAAAGAATGAAGCCGCTGATAGGATGGCAGCAATTGGGGCTGCGTTTGATGTTGTAGAAAGTATCAAAAGTGAGAAAACTCAGCCTCATATCAAAGTGGTTGTGAGACCAGCTGTTCCGGATAACAACACAAGTTGGCAAGTCTTCGAGAATGATCATGCATTGTTGTTAATTTCCTGCAAGAAGAAGCTGAGTTCTCCATGAGAAATCAAGACAAGTTGGAGCAGCAGTATGGCGACCAAGTGGTGCAGCTTAGGACTAACAAATTGCCAAAAGGCCTCATAACCTTGGAGTCAATCTTCAACCCGAATGATCAGTTCCGGAAGGAGAAAGCGAACATTCAAGTAAAGGGTGAAGATTCAGAGCCTATTTTAGTGGAAGAAGGCAAGACATTGCAAATTGGCAAAGTAAGTACTCCACAAGAGAAATCTGATTTTGTTCAGCTTTGTCAAGAATTCCCAGATGTCTTTGCTTGGACTTATAAAGATTTAAGAGGTTTCGACCCAAAGTTGGCACAACATACTATTGAGTTGGATCCAGAATCCAAGCCTGTCAGGCAAAAGCAAAGGCCAGTAAATCCTCATATCGAACCTCTCATGAGAAAAGAGTTAAGCAAGCTCATTGAGGCTAGTATCATCTTTCCCATCAAACACTCAAGTTGGGTTGCAAACTTGGTGCCGGTAAGAAAGAGAAACGGAGAAATAAGATTGTGTGTGGACTTTCGCGATCTAAATAGAGCATCACTCAAAGATCATTATCCGCTTCCATCAATGGAACAAATATTGCAGGTTGTAGCTGGTTCAGAAAGGTTTTCATTGCTAGATGGATATTCAGGCTATAATCAGATATTGGTGAAAGAAGAAGATCAATTCAAAACGGCCTTCACTACAAAATGGGGCACATATGCTTACAAGAAGATGCCATTTGGACTGTCAAATGCCGGAGCAACATTTCAGCGAGCTATGGATATGGCATTCAAAGGCTTAATCAACAATATAGTGTTGGTATACCTAGATGATATCATTGTCTTCTCAAAGAATGCAGCAGACCATCTCTTTCACCTCAGACAAGTGTTTCAGAGGTGTAGAAGGTTTGGAGTGTCATTGAATCCAAAGAAGTGTGTATTCTTGGCACACGAAGGCAAATTGTTGGGCCACATTGTCTCTAGGGAAGGGCTAACAATTGATCCTGAGAGGGTTGAAGCCATCCGAACGCTTCCATTACCACACCACAAGAAATCTCTCCAAAGCTTCTTAGGAAGGATAAACTTTGTCCGTAGATTTGTGCCTAATTTTGCCACTCTTGTGAAGCCTCTAACAATGATGTTGAAGAAGAGTCTGGCATTCAAATGGACAGCAGAAGGCAAAGAGAGTTTTGAAAGCATCAAGCATGCAATATCACAAGCTCCAACTCTTATCAACCCAGATTTCTCAAAGGACTTCATGTTGTATGCATTTGGAGGATCAGATACAATCTCAGCTATCTTGACACAGCTGAATAGAGAAGGTTCAGAACAGCCCATAGCATTCTTCAGTCAAACCTTGGAAGATTACGAAATAAAGTATTCTTTCATCGAAAAGCATGTCCTTCTTTGTCATCGGAAGCTTGAAGAAGTTCGGACATTTGGTCTCAAACAATAAGATTCAGCTGCTTTGGTGTCTCATCTTTGGGTCGAGGACTTCCTCCTAAACAAGGATTTAAATGAGAAGAGAGCAGGTTGGATCACTCGGGTGATGGAATATGATATTGAAATCAAAGTGACCAAGCTAGTTCGTGGCAAAGGCTTGTGTGAGCAGCTCGCTTCCAAACAACCAGACGAGTCAAAAGGTGAAGAAGATGTTGTCTTGCTACTACAGAATGATCAAGAACAACCAGCTGATGATGCACCCATCCCATGTTGGACTCAAGACCTTGTGCATTACCTCCAAACAGGCTTGTGCCCTCTAGAAGTGAGCAAAGCAAAGAGGAGATACTTCAGATTACAAGCCATTCCATATGTGCTTGTTGATGGAGTTTTGTTTAAAAAGGACATCAATGGTGTTCTATTAAGATGCATTGGAACAGGTCAAGTTGAGAAGATCTTACACGAGTTCCATGACGGGGAAGCAGGAGGCCACTTTGCTCCACGAGTGACAGCTCTCAAAATCATGAAAGCTGGTTACTATTGGCCTACTATGTTCAATGATTGCTACTCATGGGTCAAGAAATGCAAGAGATGTGCATTCTTCACGGGGAAAGAAAGGTTAGCAGCGCTGCCCCTTCGTCCAATTTCAGTAAATCAGCCATTCATGCAATGGGGATTGGACTTCATTGGGGTTATCAATCCCAATTCAAGTCAGGGCCACAAGTGGATACTAACAGCAACAGACTATTTCACCAAGTGGACTGAAGCAGTGGCACTCAAGGAGGCAAATGAATCTAATATCTTAGATTTCTATGAAGGGATAGTCACGAGGTTTGGTGCCCCTGCCACTATCATATCAGACAATGCATTGGCATTCCTTGGCACAAAGATCACTGAATGGGCTGTCAAAAATTGTGTGTATCTCAGCACTTCATCGAACTATTACCCTCAAGGTAATGGCCAAGCCGAGTCTACGAACAAGAACCTACTAAGAATCATCAGAAGGACTCTGGATGAAAATCAAAGGACTTGGCACTCAAAGCTCAAATCAGCCTATGGGCTGATAGGATCACACCCAAGAGGTCTACAGGAAGCTCTCCATACAAGCTTGTGTACGGGAAAGAAGCAGTTCTACCTATATCACTCGAGTTGCCAGCATTGGAACTCATGAAACAGTTGGAACTAGCTGAGTTTGAACCCATGGAAATCAGGTATGCAGAGCTGATGGAATTAGAAGAGACAAGAGAGCACGCAATACAGACCATAGAAAAGGATAAAGCATTGGTCAAAAAGAGTTTTGACAAGAAAGCTAAGGCCAGGATATTAGAAAACTGGAGATTTGGTACTAAAGTGGGATGTTGATCGTGCAAAACCAGGAAAGCACTCAAGTTTGATGCCATCAGAGTGGCCCATACATGATCATTGAATGCAAAGGTAGCAATGCTTTCCGACTGGCTAAGTTGGATGGTGAAGAATTGCAGATTCCGGTCAATGGGATCTATCTCAAACCGTGCTACTAGAAAGAAAGCTTCTCACCCTTGTAAATATTAATTTAGAATTTCCATTCCTCTAAGTGCTTATGCACATTATCTTTATTGTTAGAGTAGTTTTTATTTCCTAAGTGCTTGTGCACATGTCCTATGCTTCTAGTATGTGCATGTTTGCAGTTCATCAAGCTCTGAGAAAGAATTTGCAGCCATAGGAAAACTAGCTCAACGAATGATTCAATGGCTCGAGGACACGAGGTTTTCAAATTTCAGATCGGTTGAGAGGTTATCAAAGCGAGACTCCATGCCCAATGGATTGCTACAAGCGGCTGGCCGTTCTTCATCTGGCGGAGCAAATGACCCATTGAGTCACCAAAATTGTTATCAAAATTCACCCCTCAAGGTAATTTTGATAACATGCATCAAATTCTTTTGTCCCAAGCAAATAGATTGAGTCAGGGCAAAAATTTCATGTTTCTAGGGTCCCCTCATATTTTTCTAACTCCCCTGTCCAAGTAGAAGAGAGAAAGTTCTGAGGAAAGGTAAGAAAAATTGCAAAAAATAGGCTCGGGCCAGAAAAAATTATGAAAAATGGCTAAGTCTTAGTCCCTTGCAATAGTCGGGACAATTGGGACAAAAGGACGCGAACCGGCCGAAAGGCCGCCAAGGTGGTCTGCTGTGCATTTGGGACATTTGGAACAAAGGGACGCGCGGGGGCGGAAATCGAAGCCGGCGAAAAAAATGAAAAATTTGACTAAGCTGTTGAAACAAAGCAGACATTGGGACGCTTGTGGCGGAGAAATACGCGAACAGCCGGCGAAGCCCGGTTCGGCCGAAATGAGAACTTTGTCAGGGCAGTTGGGACAAAAGGGCGCGAACCGGCAGGTCGAACCGGAAAAATTTGTCCCTGAGCAGTCGAAAGCAAATGGGACATACGGGGCTGGGCCGAAAGTACGCGAACCGGCCGGTTCGGTCGAAATGAGAAATTTCAGCAACCTTGTGCCAAGTGGGACAAAGGGCGCGGGACGGGAGGCGCGAAGGCGAAGGAGCCGAAGAAGCCAATCGAGATCACGCCACGTGTCACCGAGAAAAGGGACATGGAAGCCCATTTCGGGCGATTCGGAAGAATTTGTCCCACGCAGACCTTTGGGACATTTGGGACAAAAGGACACGGGGCGCGAAAAGCCGAAGCCGAAGCGGCGAAGGAAGAAGAAAAGTCAACATTTGACCCGTGGAACTTCAAATGGCCATAACTTTTGACTCCGAGCTCCGATTTTCACAAAATTGGACTTTCTGGAACGAGCACGACGTCCTCTACACCACAAAAACTGGATTTCTTATTTTTAATGAGGGTAGATATATTTAAATAAAAGAAACATATTCGGCTCCAGTCAATCAATGCTCATTCCCGTCAAATGACAGAAAACGCCTGCCAGGCCCAAAATAGCTTGCCCTGCACTCAGAAGGCCATAACTTTTGCATTTCTCAACGAAATCGCACAAAATTGGTACCGTTGGAATCATGGTTCCGAGCCCGATGCACAGAAATCAAGAAATTCTAGATTTGATCAGAAATTGATTGAGATTTTTAAGAAAACGTGGCCGGGTTCAGAACAGTGTTTTATTTGGTAGCTGGGAGTGCAATTAAGAGGCATGGTCATCATTCTTTCTCTGCTGCAGCACATGGGATAGTATGGGGAGCCTTTTGCAAGTAATGTATAACCATTTCACTCAATTTAATGCCTCTTACAGGTGGTTGAAGGACAGATTTCAGGATTTCCATTTTCCCTTCTCTTTTCCTTCTCATTTTTTCTATAAATTGGAGTGTTGGGCTCATTGTAAAAGAGAGAGTTTTTGGGTAGCAAAGCTCTGCCAAAATTGCTTTGTGAAGCCAGTGTGTTGCAGGCCCTTGTAGTGGACTCCTTGCATGGTGATCCAGGCCCTTATCTTGTAATAGATCGAATGCATGCATACCAGAAGCAATAAAATACAAGTTTGTGGATGTATCTTCCCTGCTGTGTTTTCTTGCATTCTTCTTGCCCTTTTATCTTTCCACAAGAATATTGTGTCTATTATTATGTTCTTGTAGGAATCCATTAACATTGTGTATGCTTGGAATATTGTTGTGAATGCATTTTGCTAGATTATGGTGAACTGTCATCACCTCTTCTAGTGTGCACTTTCCCTCTGTATTTCACACATTTGGAGACTACTCTCACACCCTCCTTTTCTGGTGTATCACCGCTTTAGTGTAGGCTTTCATTTTATGCATTCTCTCTCCCTGGTCCCTTGGAAATTTAGATTAGAATAGTTAGCTTATCCTGCATTAGAGTAGATTGTGGCAGGTAGTTTAGGAGCAAGAACCAGCTTTCTCTGGAGGTCTATCTCAAGTAGCAAGTCCCACAACTTAGAGATAGTACCCATGTTATCCAATCACACTGTGAGTTCAAATATATGCACAGGGGTGCTGTGATTCGGTGATAACAATAGTAACTAATGTAAACTATGATATACAACTACTAAGTCCAATATGACTCAAACAAATAAGAAAGTAAGTATGAAACCCTAAGAAAAGAAAGAAAGATGGCTTATCTTATTTAAGTGAAATTTGGGACTGATTTGAGTGGGAAAAGTAATGAACATGTTGTAAACAAGGTCTTCACTACTCACTTTGTAAATTTTGGAACTCAAAAATGGGGCAAGACACGAGTCCACACAATAGGAGCGCTTGGGTGCTAATATACGTATCTTGGCGCTAGTGTCTTTACAAGTACCGGTGTTCTATATTTTTGGGTTGGAAGGTCTTCAATTTTTTTCCTTTTGATCACCTCATAGTCGCATTATGATCGTTGAGGGTACTGTAAAATGTAAAAGAAGAATTTACCTACACAATCCCACAAACCACATCAAACCTAAAAAGTAAGATGCATGATGGACAATGATCATTTGAACTGACGATCACCTAAAGAGTGAACTTAGGAACAAGTGATGCACTACATCTCGTAATCCATGTAGTTCGGTTATTGTGTGTAAGAATCGTGCCCTAGTATTCCCTTGTGCAAGTTGCACTTGATAGCAAGTTATATCTAAATATAGTAATGTAGTAAAATGTGTGGATGGAATAATGAACTTCCCCTTCCTATGTTGTGTATGCAAAGTTGATGTGGTCATTTTCCCTTGAATGGATATTAGATGGATGCTTTAGAGTGCTTTAGGTGCATTTTGGATGCAAACTTAGATGATGCTAGTAATGCTTAGTGTTTGATATTTTATTTTGAACACATAACTATGTATTTATATGATTCTCTTATCTGAATTTTGTAATTGACAACTTCAATGCCAACCCATAAGAAAAAGATGCCCAAAAGATAAAAGAGACCCACAAGGAGAGAGTAAGATGGAAAAGGTTCAGGGGCGGCCAAAGGGGACGGGGGGTGCTTGGACACTACGTCCTAGTTGGGCGCCGGTGTCCGAGGCCATAAAAGATAAATCAATAAAATCCTAATTGGGTTGTAGGGTGAGTACGACAAAATAGAAGGAAAGAAACAAAGTAAAGAGACATAATATAGTTCACAATAACTAGTTTTCTTGCTTAGGAATCATGTAAATGCTAGCATGCTTTTAGGACCTATAAATGTACCTAAGTGTGTTATTTTGTGTCTACACCCTTATTACATTACGAACATAGTTGATCATGTGTGCATGGTTGTCTTTCTTTCCTATGTTGGCTATCTTGAGGACACCCTAAGCTTTATCAAATACATGTCGGTTAAACTGTCTTTGGTTGTGTGAAAGTGTTTTCTTGGTGCTTATAGATCACATATGAATATAGGTTTAGGAGTATTTACAGCGACACTGCTTTTTGATTTGGATCCTAAAATGTTGCAAATTATGTTCTTCTCTCAAACATATATGCAGAAGTGGGAAGGTGGTGAGGTTCAAATGATAAGGAGATTGATGAAATATAGAGGAATTAAAAATATCCCTGGATGTAGTTGGATTGAAGGCCAAAAATGGCACATGGTTTTTGTGTAGGAGAAAGGTCATGTCTAAAGATAAAGGAGATCTATGCAAAGTTAAAGAAATTGGCTTGGGAGATGAAGGAAACAAGGTATTTTTTAGATTCAAGACATTTACTTGGTGATGTGGAAGAGGAAAAATAATTATTTTTATACCACCTAGTTAAAATTTGGCAATTTCTTGGCCTTTGTTTCATGCAATAATCTTGCCATATCTTGAATGAACTTGAGATATAGATGAGGTGGATGAACCATACAAGAACATATTTGGATATATACAAAACAATGGAGCAAGGAAATATTGTTGGTACCATTGATCTTCTTCAAAACGACAAAAAATCAGATTTGGGAATTTTTTGGCCAATAATGCATACACTAAAATCCTACCACGAGCTCTAAAGAACCCAAACCAAAATTACTAAAATTATAACCAGTCAAACAAATGATGCCAATTTCCACTCTTCAACAATGTTAATCCACATTTCATTCAAAGTGATCATTCATTATGTGTAAGGTGTTTTGCAAAATATTTTTGAGGAGAGTTGCATTGTTTGTGCTAATAATGCCTACCTCCAAAGTATGATCATCGTAGAATTAATTATCAGCGAGTTGTGATATCTAGTAGTTGGCATAGAGTAGCAAATAGTTGATATAATATTTTCCCACATCTCATTGGTTATGATATCTAGCAATTGGCATACCTCAACAAATAGTTGATGTGGTTAACCTCCATATAGAGGGGGATAATTCTACAAAGAGCATTCATCTTAAAATGGATGCTCTATCTTGAGTGAATGGGTATTAATGCATCACTTACACTTAGACCCTCCTAAGTGATGGATGTCTCTCATTGAGCCTCTTCCCCTATGATATCCTATAACAAAAATATCATGGACCATTGTAGCATTCCTTGGAGCTTAACTAGAACATGAAACTAGAGCATTGTCCTAGTGTGGTAGAGTCTAGAACCACCACCGACCTTGTCTCCATTCCCTCCCAAGCTAATACTTGTTTCATGGATAGAGAGTATATGGCCTAGAATGTATGTTTTTATAATGTAATGGATCCATTTTATGTTTCTTTTATCTAAAATGAAGCAATTTTTATCTCCTTCAAATAGTTCTTTGAATAAAGTTTGTGTTGGAGATGTCAAATATGAAGTGAAAAAATCCCAAAAGTAATATAATCTCGGAGAAAATATTTGGGAGAGTTAAAATAGTTAGTGATTTAATATTAACTGGATGTTAACTCATGGGATGTTTAGAATTATTTTTTTGTTTTTGAGTATTATTACAGGTGTTTTGAACACAATATTCCAACAAGAATACACTCTCTATTTTCTTAAAAATATTTTTCCTTCTTGAAACAACCCATGCATTCATGTGACCACTCAAGGGCGCCAAGGTGAAACTCCTTAATGATGATGCTTCACAAGATACTATAAATCCTTTACGTGACATAACATCCTAACATTAGGTCGGGATATGGTAAGTGTAGAATGTTAATAAATTTATTATTTTTCTGGTGATTCAATAAATTATTAATTTATTTTATGTATAAAAATGATGTCTTATACAAACCATCATCATCTATGTGTAGTACGTTCTTCTCTCAAATTTGTTTTATCATGTAATATCATACTCACAACTAACAAAAGACATGGGTATCCTTATAAAGAATTGAAATTGTTTGATTCACGGATGTAAGCAACGGAGTTTCCAACCTGATCGGTTCTTTTTTCTTGCATACTCCTAACCCATGCCAAATTTTGTTTTTGAAACAAGGTATGAACATTTATCAAAGTATTAAGGAGAACGTATTTTTGTCAACTACTTGAGTTACAAATGGCCTAATAAATATGAATGTAAATTGTGCAAGCAAGTGAAAGAAGAGTGAACTATTTAAAATAAATGACTTAAATAAATATGGTCTCGTGTCTTGATTGATTGGAGCATATGCACAAAAATGATTTGTTGAAAAGGCCTTTGAAACTTCCAAGCAAATGCAATTAACGAGTGTAAAGGAAAACTCCACAACATTTTCGAGCATCCTCTCAGCCTACATCGAAATCTAAGCTTTAAAGTAGGACACAAACATCAAACTAAGCATAATGGAAATTGGATTTTTGTTAGATGTTTGAAGTTCATTAGTAGACATGCATGCAAAATGCGGAAGGACATGCAAGGCATGTCAACTATTTGACAAAATTCCTCAAAGAGATATGGTCTCATGGAATGCCATGCATATCCAAAATGAGTTTCACAAGGATGTTATCAAACTCTTTCAAGTAATGAAGCACTCTAAAACACACCCCACACATTTACGCTTCAATTTTCTTTTATATCCCTTCTAAGCCTTTTTATTTTACCCAATCCTTTAACCAAAAATATAAATGAAAATAAGGTCAAAAAGAAAACCCATTTGCCACAAATAAGGATCAGAGGGGTTATATATGTTTCTTCCTTGTAAACTAAAAGTTAACTCCTTTAAAAATCACCTCGTACGAAGCATTGAACAAAGTATCAATTCGCTTCCCAAAACCCCATCATCATCAACGTAGCTTCCCGACACTCATATACAGTCGAGTCCTTGGGATGTTCGTTGAAGCTCACTCTCATAATTCACTCATCTTTGAACCCGACTATTTCTCTGAACTCATTGGAAAAACATGGAAGATCAATTGGAAAGGTGCCAATAATGCTTGATGAACTTGAAAACATATGCCATGCTATCGTTTCCATTTGCATACAAAGTAACACCTTTTTTCAATTGAACCTCCCTAAGAACATTTTGTCAAATACTTCACGTGCATACTTCCCAAATCTTGAAAATGTTGAATTTTGAATCACCACTCGTTCTCCTATAAAATCCCTTCTTTTCTAATTTGTTGGTTTATCAACCAAGTCCATCCAGCTTGGTTTGATATCTGAGACATTATAAGAACAACATTCTTTCCCTATCAATGCAATTTTCACTGCTACTCTGCCATCTAATATTACAGTTGTCTCCACTTCATAAACAACGTTTCTAATTCTAATAGGAAGCCAGTAGCGGAGTATATATCTCCCCAATATATTTTTACAGGAAGTGGTCCCCAAGCATGGGAATCATAGTTGTTATTGCATTTAGCACCCAATACAATATATCCTTGTTCTTGGAAAGCTTGGGTAGGCCTTGAAGATCACTATATCAGCCACATCTGGCATCCTAAAATAATTAAGAGACCTTGGATTTCAATTTAATTTCCAGACGCTAAAACCCAAGGCTCTTCGGGTACCATTTACCTGTGATATTTTCCCTTGAATCTCTACGCATGATTTAAACATGCTATGGTTACACAATTGACAAGCAATATACATATTTTAATGATCATAACAGCAAATTCTGTTTTAAGGATACGTTTTGTTGACGCATTTTGACAAACAGATCACATGTTTTTGTCCCGTGCAAATGCAAGAACAATATATAGCATTAGAAATCTTGTTACAGGACTAAATAATTCTTCGCCAACGTTTATCTCTTGGAGGATGGAATGAGAAAATCTTGTAGAATAACACATCCGAATTCGGATTCGGATGTAACACCAACTAAATAGATTTCTATCAGACATTTCAATCCAATCTAGAAATGATCAGGCTGCCGGAAGTCCTAAAGAAATGTTCTATTTAGTCCAAAGGTGTGCATAGTCATCAATTTTGATTTTGGGAAGACTTTGAATCAAGTTTTTTAAATGCCCCTGGAACTAACACAAACCAGTCAACGGATATCGGGCCTGGATGGAACTATTGAATAGTTCCAAAGGTGTCAAACATATGCGACATAGCCGATGGGAATATTTTTCCCAAAACCATGACAATCGGCATTTTAGGGAAATGATGGATCGCACGAACATTTCCAGCTATTCTGTTTGGAGATGACTAATCAAATAATTCACCCAAACACATGAAATTCGGCATTTCAGGCTCGATGAGGAATGAAGGATTAAAACAAAATTGGGGTAAATAGAGGATGCACACAAAGTGTTTGACCAAATGTCTGAACTAATAGTTTGTGGTGTGGGCTACAATGGTCGCAGAGTATACATGCAACAGAGAGGCACTTCACCCTACTTAAATTTTAATGGCGAGCCGATAGTTGGGCCAGACAAAACACACAAAATTATTAACATGAGTTAGGAAACTTGCAACAGAGTGGCAGAAACCCTTTTAAAGAAAAAGACTACACGCTGAAAAAAAGTGTCACACAATGCAAAATACAAGAAACGTAGGGTGCAGAATCATACTCTGCATCTAGCACGTGAAGCAGGAAAGATCTTCTCCTGGAAATGTTTTTGCGAAATCAGAACGCAACCAAGAACCGACCAATCATTTCATCTTAGAATTCCTTTGGCGGACAAGATTCCAACCATTTTCTTCATATGAATCCTTAATAATCTCCTGCGAGTCAAAGGTAATATTTAGGTAGTCTTTGTATCTAGACCCCTCCCAGACTTAAAATTTTTAAGATAGACAGGGTCAAGAGGAGGGGGGCCGAAACACCGCCAGACCTGGAGTGTGGTTTGGGTAAATTAAGAGATTCAGATTTCATTACGACTTCTAATTTTCCTTTCATGAAGTGTTCTTCTTCCATTTTTAGCCTTAATTCTTCAAAGGACTCTTCAGGTTCAATTTCCTTGATCGAATCAATAACCGAAGCAACATCCACCACCAGAGACTCGTATTCATTGATTTGGGGATCTATGTACAGCGACAAAAGTGGGAATTATTTTTCAAATTGTGTCCCTGAGATAGGGCAGTCGAAGCTTTCTACATTGAGAACAACTCCAGCCGTAGAGATGGGTGAACCATCAACACTAGATTCCCCCGCCCCCAGTGCATAGTGCTCCAAATATGGCATGTGATGTTTCTCAGCTCCAATTTTTCTCCGTCAACAATCCCTGCCTGGCCGCACTCATGTCGTTCCACGCATTGCCTCACATTTGATGCCAAGGGGAACGCCACTTCCTTTAACACGTTCTGGGCATATTCAAAATAGACCCCCAACAATGATTCACTAGCCGAGTTTTCAACACAGGAAGGGACAACCATGGTCTTACCAACATCATCAAACACGTGGTCTTCATACACATCGTCCCATGTTTTTGACGAGTGTTTGGGCACGAACCTATCCAAAACACTCTTCAAATTGGCACTTTCTAACATCTCAGGTCCGCAACAGTGCCGGACAAAGCCATATTTGCACTCATCTGGTCCTTACAGGCGGGAAAAAGAGGCGTGGAAATTTCCACCTGAGTGCAAGCCATAGTAGGTAACGCAAACCTAGGAAAACCCTCCCGGTTCTTAGATGCATAGTTGGAAGGGCCGTGAATGGGTTAAGGAGCGCATTTTTCACCCAGGCCTAAGGAGCATCACATCAACCTACAGTGTGTCCAACATGCATACACTTCACACAAAATTTATTAGTGTCTTCCTAAATCAGATCCTGCATCCAAACACCATGTCTGGTCTCCTGCTTGATGGATGCAGGGGCGGGTTTGTTGTATGTCATGCTAATGCACAATCTTGCATTGGTCAACCTGGTGCAAAAGCTTTAGTTGTAGGATCAAAAGCAACGGGGGTCCCCAGAGCCCTGGCAATACCCAAAAGAATTTCAGGCTCCCAAAAATCCAAGTGCAGAGCAAGTAGCCTCACCCACACCGGTAAGGCACTGGGAAAGGAATGGCTTGAGAAAAATCCAGAGGCCCATTTGGTCAGGTTCAGCATAGTTCTTTCAAAGAACCATAGGCCTTCCTGCAAAACCTTGTGAGAGTCTTCTTCAAGTAGAAAATTAAAAAGATATGTTTCATGGACCAGAGAAATCACTTCAAGCTTATAAGTCATCAACCCTTCCAGAAAATCAATTCGTTACAAAAATCACCGTAAATATTGTGAAGATTGTTAATGAGACAATTTAACTCAGCTATACATTTTGAAATCACCTTTGGCTGTAGCAGAGCCGTTGTATCTACTTTCTTAACCGAGTTAAATATATGATCAAGCTACTCTAAACTATTTTATTCTCATGATTTGTTGGAAACTTTATGAAACTCCTGTGAACTCTAATATAGGAGTTCATGTACATCTATTTCACTTTCTTTGTACATTATACACACCACTTTCTTTATCGACCATGAGTTTGAAAGCCATGAAATTGGGCTCAACCCTAGTTTTCTCATTCCCTTACAATTATAAGAATCAAGATACATACTATATTGGATTTTACTTTTTTTTCATGGACTGTATACTGCATGTTATTTAACATTTTCAAATCCATCTGAAACTTTAACTATGTCGTGATCTCCACTCAATTTCAGGGAAGTATGCTGTCAAGTTGTACTCAACCTAGAGAACCCATGTCCCTGCAACTAAAAAATTGAATGTATGACGTGCCATTCAATTCACTGGAACGTTTTCTACTCTCTTTATCAGCGGTAGCATGGATGTATGGATGATGTATTGGGGAACACAGATGCATATATCATCAAAAATAAATACCAACATTCAAAAAGTAGCATAGGGTGAAAAGTATAGCGTGTTGTGGCCAAAAATGGAGGAGACAAGCCTCGCCTACTGTTGAACTTAATTTTGATCTGGAGGAACCACAACAACGTCTAACCTGTGAATACAGTGAATGATCTTGACCAAGAAGTCAAGTAAGACTTAAATAACTAGTGGCATACGTGCCATGTGGACCGTTATTAAATGGTCGTCCTCTGAACTCAACGATCAATTAAATTGTCACCGTCTGTCCTGGAAATTGTCAGCAGTAGATGGGTTTATTCCAATTTGGAAAACACCTCCAGCGTAATAAATTTGATGCACCTCATTTAATATTTTATTATGTCACTCATAATCTCCACTGTTGAAGATATTATTAGGTGGACTTCAAAAAATATTAAATACTAGTATAGATATCTTAAATATATCTATCTAAAATATGTTTAGAGATATTAATCTCGAGGTGCCTATCTAACTTATGTGAGAATTCTCTCGAAGTGCCTATCTAACTTATGTGGAAATTCTCTCGATGTATTTTAGATAGATGTATTTAAGATATCTACTACAAATATAAAACATTTACTTATAAAACACATCTAAATGTAAAAACTAAAATAAGATTAACATAAATTAAAAAAATGCATCTAAAAGTAAAAACTAAACTAAAACTAATCTAAAAGTAAAAATACATATAAAAATAAAAACTAAAATAAATCTAACGTAAAAGTAAAAATACATTTAAAAATAAAAATACATTTAAAAGTAAAAATAATATAACACTCATTTAAATTTATTATTTATTCCACACTAATTATCTTCCACTAAAATATATATATTTACTTACATGTAATAAAAAATACATTTAAAAGTAAAAAAGTAAAAACTAAAAATAATATAGATCAATATAATAATATTATAGTTACTTACGGATTCACACTTATTATTTACTCTGCAATAATTATCTTGAATTTATTTGCAATAATATCCACGAACGATTATTTACCAATTCACACTTGTTATCTTTCACACTTTTAAAATAAATTATATTTCTATTTCCATGTATAAATACATAATCATATATTTATTTTATTAATTAAAATTGAATGGGCATTAAAATAAATTATTTTAACCATTAAATATTAGTCAACAAATAAAAAGCTTTTCAATCAACGCACGCCACTTGCTTGTCATCGAGGGATACCTCTCGGTATGATAGTTGATTCCTCAAGGCGGTGATTGGGAATTTCAGTAGGAGAAAATTATTGGAAAAAGGGTGATTTTTAAAGAAACTTCTCATACTATTAGTTTTTTCCACATGTTGGCTTACTCATATTTATCTATTATACGGAGTTCAATGTTGCAACATTGCAATGTTTCATACTCATTATGGAATCAAAATTTTAAGGCTACAACTAGCAAATGCACATGAGCGAGACACCGAAAGGGATGAAATGAAGAGGTTTGGTTGGATGGACTAAAACATCGTAGCAAGAAGAGGTTTGATGAAGGAGAAAAGGAGAAGAATTCCATATGTGGGGAAAAAATGGGGGAATATATATGAAGGTATTATTTCTTACAACTAGGGACATATGAACCACGTATCATTTTTGTCAACTGTTTACAGAGAGAGGTGGTACTTTTTAGAGATCGTCAAGGCAATGTAATATTGAGATATCTCATAAAGGAAAGAGTGGTCTATCAATACTAACGATATCAATAGTTTTTATTTGTGATGTAATTACTTGTAATTTGTTGGTAGTTAAAGCACACATCTATTTAAGGGGAATTCACTTGCACATGTACTGCGGAACATATTAGAGATAGGGACATATAAAGTGGGGTCACCATCTCATGTCATTTCAATGTAGTATTTGAATTGTATAACCCCAAAACATAGTCAAAAAGGTGGTTTTACACACTATTTATAGACCATTATTTTACCGCCTACTAAAACAACCCACTTGAGACTCAAGAACAACCTAGGATTAGTCAGAAAAATTATGGGGTAATTTTATTTTTTTGTTTTTAAAAGTGTCTCTGCTACTGGGTTATAAAACAATAGTTGCCACAAGCAAGGTTTAGAGGCCAAATAAAAATATTAGCTTATAGTTTTCAAACTACAACAATTATTAAATTTACAAGGTCAAAACTTAGGGTTAGAATAATCATTAGGATTAAGAGGGCAATTTCTCACTCTCCCACCCTCTGACAGGCTTAATATATTCAACCTAATTTTTCTCAAAATTAACACACTTGAAACCTTCTAAAAACATTCCCATTAGATAGGAAATTTTCTCACCTTTCTAGTGATATAAAGAAGTCCTCCTAACTCCATGTATTTCAAAAGTTATGGGTCGGTGGACCTTGGGAGGAAAATTTTCCCAAGGTGGGCCGGCGGGCCTAGGGGAGAAAATTTTCCCCAGGGGCAGGTCTGCGCGCCACGGGAGAAATTTTTCTCGAGAGAAGGAGGAGGCGGGTCGGTGGGGCTGGGGAGGAAATCTCTTCCCGTGAAGTGGTCACTAGAACGGGAAGAAGTTTTGGAAAATTTCCGCATGGGGGCGACAAGTTATCTTTGCACTGCGTGCCCGCAAGTCCGCAAGACCACAAGGAACACGTGGCACCTCCTAAGCCAACGTGGAGAAAGTAGGGCGACAGGATAAAATAAATTTATCTTCGGGTGAAAAGGGTAAAATTCACCTGTGCCTCCATTGATGCGAAAAGATGACACGTGTTAGCCAACCATTGGCTGCGGATTAAGAAAGCCGGCGGGGATATTTTGGAAATTTTATCCAAATTTTTTTGAAGCGTCAAGGCTTAAAAATATCCACTCCTCCACCGACGCCTCGTGAAGCCACGTGGCAAAGACTGATTAGCTACAAACGGTGGCGGTGGCTACGGAGGAAACTTATAAATTTTTCCAATTTTTTTTTAAAGCGCTAAAGGTTGAAAATCAATCCAAACATTCGCTGGCACCCAACGAAGCCATGTGTTGATCAAGGATTGGCTATGGGGTGGTACGGCCATGGAGAAAAAATTGTCAAATAACTTTTTTGGACTTAGATCATTTTTAGACAAAATGAAGGCTTGTGGGTTAGCGGAGAGGTGAGAAACTTCATGAATTTGCATATTTTTGGCAAAAAGCAAAAAATATAGTCGTAGCCTCATGGGTTTGCATCGAAGAATATTTTATTCATTTGAATTTGTGAGTTAGATTAATTTTGAAGCCAAATGAAGTAAAAACTTGAGAAGGCCATAACTTTTGATAGGGAACTCAGTTTTTTCAGAACGAGGACTTTTTGGAAAGCCCTCGATGTCCTCTTTCCACACAAACATTAATAATTTGATTTTAATAAATTTTAAAGGGTTAATTTTGAGAAAACGTTTTTCTGACACTTAGAAGTGAACTTATATTTTTAACTTATCAATTTTGTTCAACTTTGTCATTAATTCTTTTTCATCTTGCCAAATAGGCATGAAGGATTTTACTTGGAAAATTTTAGGATAAATTGCAAGGTTAAAATTTGCTTGATTGGTTTGCATTCAAAAATTACCAATGTTTACACAAAGCAGAAAACCTACAATTTCACCTTTACTTGATTTGAAAGGTTCTTTAAAAATTTCTTTAGTGTTTTAGTTTAGTTTGGGGATCATTCTGATCTCATTAAGTCCAAATGAATATTTCATTTGTCTCTTATAAATTTGCAGGGTTGTTTTGGACATTTGATAAAAAGGAATTTGTGAAGTATACAATGAAGTAGAAATGAGGTTTGTACACTTCAAAAACAGAGATTAAACTATCTCTTTTGTCATGCAATAAAAACATTGAATTTATTCCATGCTAGTTTTAAATAGTTTTATTTCCTTCAATCAACTGACAAGGAAAAGAATGCAACTTCTATCCTTTTTTAAAAAAATTAAACATTTCAAATGAGATAGAACAGTTCAATATTTCTTCCTATGTGCTTCCTTTTCACTTTTACAACAGAGATTTCCTATTGTATACCAAACACATAATTCCAATGTAAATAATATCATATGAAACAAGGAAAAAACACTTCTATTAATTCAAGGAATCTCTTACAACTTCTTTCCCATTTATTTTTGAAATACAACATACCAAATGCATATCTTTCCTTTCTGTTCACAGAACTGAATACTAGATATATTCTTCCATATTCAATTACAACTTTCATAGCTAAAACAGAGTAGTATTTCCAACACAATAATATACAAGATCATCCACTTCAAGTGGGAAAGGTTACAAAAGAAGTTTCACAAGGGACTATCAGAACTCTGTCTTCCTCCTCAATTACAATGTACAGAATATAATTTCTTCCACATTTATTCAAAACCTAAAAAACAGAGTATATCTCTTTCACATTTTGAATTGAAACTTTCATAGCCAATACAAAACATATTTCCATCACCAATAATGTACAAGGTCATCCACTTCAAAGTGGAAAAATATTACAATATGAAATATTCTCAACAAGGACTGTCAAACTTGTCTTTTTCCTCTACTCCAGAACAACAACATGAATATCCTCCATTTTCTTTATTTCAATTTGATCACAACAGAATAGGGGAAAGGCAATGCTCTCCACCCAACCAAGACATCCAATGAAAAGGAGAATCCATCCTTCTTCATTGGCCCCGAGCCCCAACCACAATGCAATAAGAAATGTGTTTCAACTCATGGAAATAATAGGCTTCCACAACACACATGCAATTTCACATTTAAAACACAGTCAAAACAAAATTGCAATTTGCAACCACATATAAAAGACAACAAAAAACACTCAGGATTCCTCATGCAAGCCAAAGGAACAAGAAACTATGGGGATGATGTTTATGCCTCCCAAGGGGAAATGAGTATCACCACCGAAAACAACCGCCAATATATATATATATATATATATATATATATATATATATATATATATATATATCAGATCCCCGACATGCCCTTATGCCTCCCCAAGAACCCCTTATTCCTCAAATTTTCTTATGCCTCCCTAACCTCTTATGGTACCCCATAACGAGTAAAGAAATGCAATTATTTATTTTTAAGGTGGAACCCAAATCCCACTCCCTCCATACTTATACCTCCCCAAAACACTTATGCCTCCCAAAGAAATACCCCATAGTCTTCTTCTACACCATCCCTAGGCTAGCTACCCAAAAATCCCACACACAAGAGAAAACATTCACATCAATAACATTAACACAAATAAAAGAAGATCATTTCAAGAGCCAAGCTCTTACCTCTCCATAATGGAGTTTGTCCAAGAACAACAAGATTTCCAATGTAAAACATCCTAATATCAATGAAACACGGGTGTGTAATAAGTCTGAAAAATTTCTTGAGAAGCAAGAGATCAAAACAACAAAAGAATTTTCCCGAAATGAAGTATCCAAAGATGAAGCAACCCTAAAAACAAGCTAAGGAATTTGAATATATAGAAGAGGGAAGATAAGAGGATGAGGTGGATCCATGTAGGCTGCCACATCACACATCCTCAACTCTAACACTCAAGTCAACTTCATTCTCCAAGGCATAATAAATAGGCGGGTGAATAATATGACAGATTACTTACACACACCAAAACAAGCCCACACTTCAAAGGACTAAAATTAAAACATGTAAGAAAAGTGCAATTAAAATTTACAACTTGACTTACAAAAATGCATAATGAAAGTCTAAATTTAACTCTCCAACCATAGGTATGGTTGGTAAATAAATTTAAGAGGTATGGGACAAGATTAACTTGTCCCACAAGCCTCCAAGGACAAATTCAAATTTCTAAGAAGGTGGAGTGTTTCATACTCTAAAATCAACTTACACATTTCTTACAACACTTTAATTCAAGGCCAACAACTCTATTAATTACTTTTTATGACATATTTTAATTAATTAATCTTAATAACAAGATTAATCACAATATTACACACCATTTAATAAATAATGAAAGGGTTCAAAGCACCCCAAAAAAACACATGCAAACATTGACAAAGGGACCAAATAAAATAAAATACATAAAACCCCTTGGTCACATTTAAAGGTGATCCCCCATGGGAATCCCTAACACAATCAAACAAACACTAAAAATACAGTTGTCATGGTGACCTTGTTGAATTCATCTAGAATTCCAAAGTGGTTGGTCTCCAATCCCCTGATGTTTGTTGTGATATTTTAAACCTACAAAATACAAATACCTCCTTCAGCCTCATGGTCATATTAGAACATCCAAATGAGTATAAATATATTTTCAAGATCATCGAAATATATGTGAATCACAACAATCATCAAGACAATCAACAATATTACTTACAATTTCATCCACAACTATATCATCATCAATTTTAATTCAGTTCTCATTTTCTAGGTCTACTCAAAATATCAAAATATCACAAGTCTGAACAATATCTATGATATAACCATGTCAAATAATATATCAACATCAATATCTAAAATGTCTCTAATAATCATCATGCACGATATATGAATCAAAGTCCATAATAAACCATGATCTAATATCTAACATCATATTAAATTAACTATAACAATGTCCATAATATTGTCAGCAGTATTAGGATAAATATCACAAGGTGTCGAAGGGAAGTGGATGCTACAACCCCTCCTTTAGACTCGACTTCCTCCTGGAAGTCACTTGAAGCAGATGTGGGAACTAAACTCGTAACAAAGTAGCATCCTCCCATGTAGCTTCGGTCTCATCATATGTGTCCCACTACACCCGGACACGATCAATCTCCTTATCTCAAAGGCCCGTGGTCCTGTTATCAATAATGCAAATGGGATCCACCATCCCCCCCTGATCCTACACCTGCAATGATGTCTAATCTAACACATGAGAAGGATCTCCATCATATCTCCTAAGAACTAAAGCATGAAACACATAATCGATGTGAGACAAGCTAGGTGGCAATGCTAGATGGTAGGCCAAAGGGCCGATATGCTCCAAGATCTCAAAAGGACCAACAAATCTAGGAGCTAACTTAGAACCTTTTCGATAATGAATGTGGATTTTGTGTGGCTCGAAATGAAGGAAAAACTTCATGCTCACATCAAAAATATGGTCAATCATATGTTGATCTGCATACTTATTCTTCCCTCCCTGTGCCTCTTGCAACCTCTGTCTGATCATAACCACCTACCGCTCCATGTCCTACAATAAAGCTAGTCCTAGATAAACCCTGTCCTCTAACCTGTCCCAACTAAGGGGTGTCCTGCACTCTCTACCATACAAATCCTGAAAAGGAGCCATGCCTATAGAACTCTGAAAACTATTATTGTAGGTAAACTCCACCAAGTACAGGTACTCCTCCCATTTGGACTGTTGGTCCATAATGTACATCCTAAGCATGTCCTCAAGATCTGATTCACCCGCTTAGTCTGGCCATCTGTCTTAGGGTGATATTCTATGCTGAAGTTGATCCTTGTTCCGAGAGCATATTGTATGGGGGTCTAAAAATGGGAAGTATACAAAGGATCGCAGTCACAAATGATCTTCCACAAAATCCTATGCAACCTGACAATCTCATCAAGATATACCCATGCCACTGCACTAGCTATATAAGT
This sequence comes from Taxus wallichiana var. yunnanensis, assembly GCA_018340775.1. Classification (NCBI taxonomy): domain Eukaryota; kingdom Viridiplantae; phylum Streptophyta; class Pinopsida; order Cupressales; family Taxaceae; genus Taxus; species Taxus wallichiana. The sequence continues at coordinate 354,178,888 of CM031243.1, read as the reverse complement.
GGTCTTTACCAGAGAAAAATGAGTTACTTTTGTAAATTTATCTACTGTGACCATGATGGCGTCGTTGTGGTATCTCGACATCGGTAGCCCAACAATGAAGTCCATGGAAATGGTGTCCCACTTCCATTTTGGTATAGCATGAGGATAGAGAAGGCTAGTTGGATGTTGATGCTCGAGTATTCACTTTACGGCACTCTAAATAGTATGACACGAATTGAGCCACACCTCTATGAAGTCCCCTATAGATAAACAAGTTGTTTCAAGGTGGCATGAATTGTCTTCGCCCGGGATGGGCTGAATAGGGTGCATGATGTGCCTCTGCTAAGATGTCCCACCTCAAGCCTCCATCTCTGGGAACATAAATCCAACCTTTGTTCTTGAGAAGGCCATATAGTCTTAAAGAAAACCATCAAACTTCCCTAGGCCATCTACCCAAACAACCCACACACATGCCAAAACATTCCATACAATAACATTTGCACGAATAAAAAGCGAGCATTTTAAGAGCCAAGCTCTTACCTCTCCATAATGGAGTTTGTTCCAAGTTCCAAACAATAAGCTTTCCAATGCAAAATAGCCCAATATCAATGAAACACAGGCTTGTAATAAGTCTGCAAACTTTCTCCAGAAGCAAGAGCTCAAAACAACAAAATAATTCGCCCCAAATGAAGTATCCAAAGGTGAAGCAACCCCAAAAACAAGCTAAGGAATTTGAATATATAGAAGAGGGAAGAGAAGAGGATGAGGTGGATCCATGTAGGATGCCACATCACATATCCTCAACTCCAACACCCAAGTCAATTTCATTCTCCAAGGCATAATAAATAGGTGGGTGAATAATATGACAGATTACTTACACACTCCAAAACAAGCCCACACTTCAAAGGACTAAAATTAAAACATGTAATAAAATTACAATTAAAATTTACAACTTGACTTACAAGAATGCATAATGAAAGTCTAAATTTCACTCTCCAACCATAGGTATGGTTGGTAAATAAATTTAAGAGGTATGGGACAAGTTTAACTTGTCCCACAAGCCTCCAAAATCAGCCTCTAAGGACAAATTCGAATTTCCAAGAAGGTGGAGTGTTTCATACTCTAAAATCAACTTACACATCTCTTACACATTTCTTACAACACTTTAATTCAAGGCCAACAACTCTATTAATTACTTTCTTATGACATATTTTAATTAATTAAACTTAACAACAAGATTACTCACAATATTACACACCATTTAATAAATAATGAAAGGGGTCAAAGTACCACCAAAAAAACACATGCAAACATTAAAAAAGGGACCAAATAAAAGAAATTACATAAAACCGCTTGGTCACATTTAAAGGTGATCCCCCCATGGGAATCCCTAACACAATCAAACACACACTAACAATATAGTTGCCATGGTGACCTTGTTGAATTCATCTAGAATTCCAAAGTGGTTGGTCTCCAATCCCCGATGTTTGTTGTGATATTTTAAACCTACAAAATATAAATACCTTCTTCGGCCTTGTGGCCATATTAGAACATCCAAATGAGTATAAATATAATTTCAAGATCATTGACATATATGTGAATCATAACAATCATCAAGACAATCAACAATATCACTTACAATTTCATCCACAACTATATCATCATCAATTTTAATTCAATTCTCATTTTCTAGGTCTACTCAAAATATCCAAATATCACAAGTCCGAACAACATCTATAATATAACCATGTCAAATAATATATCAACATCAATATCTAAAATGTCTCTAATAATCATCATGCACCATATATGAATCAAAGTCCACAATAAACCATGATCTAACATCTAACATCATACTAAATAAACTATAACAATGTCCATAATATAGTCAGTAGTATCAGGATCAATATCACAAGGTGTCAAAGGGAAGCAGACACTACAATTATTCAAGTTCATTCTCCATATTTTTTCATGGAATAACATATACAAGATGCAAGAGTTTTCCTCGTGGATTTGTAGTTGACACTATCTCCTCAACATTTGAAGTTTATATCACTCCTTAAATTTAAAGCATTGACACATGTAGCTATATATGGAAATATGTATATTTCCTCCACTCTTTCGTTGAATTTGTTATCACTAGAAATGTTATCATTAAGGTTTAAACACCCAACCTGACATTGTTCTTATAATGATTACTTTGTTACTTTGGTCAAAAAATAAATAATAAAACTAATTGGTCTTTGATTAACACCCAATGGTGAATTTCCTCAAGAGGTAGTGCAATTGGTCACAACACATAGTCTCCTTCACCATTACTTGTACTAGAAAAGGAAACTTTCAATCCCAAAATTTTCATATGTTAGATAAGTATACTTTGTGCTTAGGGTTCTTTCGATGATGTCATTTGTAAATGACCACTGGGACAAAACATTGACTATCCAGTTCCATGACTCGACCATATATTTCCTTTATGTGTAGGTGAGATTCAACCATCAAGGACCATTTGTAAATACTTATTGATGCAATTAGAAAATTCAATCATTGAAAAAGTAGAAAAAATTGTGCACTCGTGGGTCCCCATTTAATGATCTAAAACATCCAAGCTAATGAATAGGGAACACTTCTATTTTAAGATTATAATATAGTTTATCAGTTTGAAGATTTTAATTCAGTTTTTTTTTTATCATGGCGCTATGTATTTGTTCAAAATTTATCAGTTTTGTTATGGTGGTGTGGTTCATGAATTTGTGAGGGAGAAATGCTATGTCATCATATCCATCAACATATTGAAATGAAAATACAAACATGGGAGTGTTCATCTCATGTCTGAGTGGGAGCATAGAAAAAAGTGATATTTATAGGTCCATCAACATCATCATCTATCTATGGCGCACCCTCATTGATTACTGATCAATGATGCCCCCTCATTGAAGGTAAAGTCAATATTTATCCCTTTACTCGGGGAATTTTTATAGTAGTTTTGGACAGTTCCATGGCTAATGATGTAATTTTAGAGAAAATATGGGAATTACAGTCGCATCTTCTTCTCATGAAGCCCTAGTTCCCACACTTCAATCCCTCCACTTAAAAAATTAATATCAAACCTGTGTAGGTTAGGCTTCCCTACCTACCTTTGCACTTATGGAGTGAAGATTGCTTCAGGATATTAGTAATAATTTGGGTCAATTTTTATGTGTAGATCCCAAAACTCAATCTTATGAGCATACCAAATTTTCCTGGATTTTAGTTGATATGGATATGACTGCGGAATTTCTAGCTACCATAGAGATTAAATTCAAGGATACTATATGGACACAAAACATGGATTTTGAAGGATTTAATTTTAGATGTAGAACTTGATTTTCTCTAGAACATCTAGCTTTTGATTTCCCTATTATTAAGAAACAAATTAAGGGATGGGTCTCATGGTGGAAGGATTTTAAACTAGATAATTTAGTGGTATATTCTCTTGAGGACAATGATTGTGAAAATGATTCAGTTAGTCTTATGGATAATCACGATGAGAAGAAGGGTGAGATTGTTTCCTCTCCCTCTAAACCATTTATTGACTCACAACAAGTTACAGGAAAGGTGGGGTTTCTTTTCCATGGCCCCTATATCTATGCACACTCTTAGTTCATCAACTATGAAGGTTATTGAAATATGTCTTCCTGTCCACCAGGATGAGAATGTGGGTTCTAATGGGGGGAGTGATGGAAGGTTGTGAACAACAAGAAGAAAGGGAAAACTTGGAATTCCCCTCTCAATATGAGCCTTAGATCTCATAGGGGAAATACCTTAGTAGTTAGGGTTGTCCATTGGGTTATGATCATCAGCGATTTTGACCGATGCTGCTTTGGGGCCCTTTCTCCTTTTGGTTTTTTTCGTAGATCTTGTTTCTTTTGGATTTTCTGTTTGTTTCACCTTTGGCCTCTAGGGCCTTGTTCTTTGATGTCTCGATTTAGTGCTTTGATGTTTATCTTTTGGTTTAATAGGGTTCCGATCCCTTAAAAATCTTCTTTATTACCTTATCTAATAAAAAAACATCATCATCAATCATCATTATAAAATTATGATCCCTATAAAAAAATTCTTCAGAATATGTAGTATGCAAAATCGATTGCACCTAAACCATATGCTCTAATTATCTCAAAGAGGAGGGAACATGTAGTGATGTTGGTGTATTGATGCATACAATGTGGGTGAGATATTTGTGTTTTCAATAAAGGGCACAACTACGAGGTTCTTCCCCTACCTCTCACACCCCCTTTTTCCATTATCGATCTCATGAAATTGGATGTGTTCAAGGTCGATAAAAATTCTAAGACATCGTGAGTAGAGTTAGATGTAACTTTGGGCCAACTATACTTTGCGATTATAGAAAAGAAAAAGACCAAGAATACATATGATTGGAATGTAGATTGCATCTAACAATCAATATTTTAGAATGAGCCTCCATATGAATTTTTATATTGTTGAGTACAAATTTCTATTTAATTCATAAGGAGCTACTTTTACTCATAAAACCAACAAAGTGTATTGTGTAATGTCCATAGATATAGGAAATTGAAGAATAAAATTTTCTGAGTACTATAGGGTGACAAACATGAAATATGCATAAGGATTTTACATAAGTATGTATAACTCTCATTAACGCTCTCCAACAAGCAAATTCTACAATTCTTCATCATTTTGCTGCCTATTTTTTGCTATGTGGATTTATTCCCTTGGTTAGTGATCTAGGTATTAGAACAAATAATTGCACCTAAAAATTCAATTCAATGGTAATTAGGGGAGAGGGGATCAACAATTATGATTCAAGTTATGGGTGCATGTATCGAATTAAAGACCAACATGGTTCTTATCCTATTATCATGTATTCTCACAAATGCCTTATAATCTGTCAAAAATGTGGATTCAGCCTTTGGTAATTGGGTTTTGTCCAAACCTTTTCTCTTCTTTTGTTTAAGGGAAATTAATCATTTTGGTGTTTGTGTAGGATACCGAACAAGATCTTGGAAGACATTAATGTACGCTTTTTGATCATTGATAAAACTCGATGTATCATATACAAAAAGATAGGAAACGTTTTTTGAATTTTTTAGATTTCTTACTTTACCCATTGGTTTTTCCCTCAAACTAATTTTTGTACCCATATTCTCTAATAAAGTTTCCTCGATCACCAATCTCTATAAAGGATGGGAATATTTCCTTCTCATTCCATGTCCACAAATGAATTAGGGTTGTTGTACCTGAAATTTTAATTTTCCTATTGTAACAACACCCCTAGGATTGAAGCTAACATTTACCATAAATGCATACATGTTTCCAATCATCCAAACAGTTATCATAATATTTACACCAAAAATGAGGGAAAATGTGAGTGTGGAATTTTTAAAAAAATAACAATGTCAACCAAGATGTGGCTGGTAACAACCAAATTGCGACCAAAGAGAGTGGTTATGAGAAGGATACGATTAAGTTTATAATAATTTTTAAGTTTTTTGATTGGATTTTGTTTAATTTTATTATTCATTGTACTCCCAAAAATACTTTGGTCTCATGGAATTTAATAAAATCTTTTAAAACTTATAAAATCAAGAATATTGTCTAGATATTATTCTCTTCTATTGGGAACTCTCTCTTCAACATATGATCAAATGTGTAATCAATTTTTATGAGGGAAGGATATATATTATTATTCTTCACGACATCCACCACCCTTAGAAACATAATAATATAATTATTCAAGTGTGGAATAATTTGTAGTTTTTATCGTTTATTCAAATATTTGTAGCGTAGGAAAGAATGTGGCATATGTTTTAAATACTTAGTTGTGTTTTAGTTTATTTAATCCAAGTATTAAATGAATGTATGAGGATGCATGAAAGGAATGTTCAAGGAAGATGAATACATGAATGGAATGTTAGAAATAAAAAGGTGGGAATTAAATACTTGCATGTCCCACAACTATTCCACATCTTAGATTGTTCCTATCCTAACAATATCTACTGTGTGCACTCTACTTTATCATCTCAATTTCAACCCACATTTTTCACTCGAATGAATTTTTTTATAAATGGAAAAAGGTTAAAAATGAGAAAAATACAATAATCTTCCCTTTTCAGTTTTAAGTTCAAGTAATTACAAAAAACGTTTATGAACGAATAATCATTGATAATCGAGCCCCTCAAAGAATTGGCCATATGAGTAAAAGGTATATTTTATCTTCCGTATGAAAGAGATATTTTTACTCATAAAACCATCAATATGACAATATGTAATGTGTAATTTCCTTGTTGAAAGATATATTTTTTTCTTAATTTAAGATCTCATGTATTTATTCTCTGTTGAGGTAGTTGATTTCTTGCCTATTCTAGGCATGGAATAATTCTCACCTCATAGACTAAAACATCATGTCACATAAGATAGAAAATGGTCATCTCTCTACCGACTATAATTTTTACCTACCTTAAGTAAAACAAATCATTATCAATGTGTCATGTAAAATTATGAAAACTCTAAGGTGAGCTTGAGTCAAGGTTATATTATTGCATTTTATTTTAGGTCATTTCCAATTGAATAGAGGATTTATCAGTGATGGTTTTAGAGATGTTGGAAGACTGGTGTATCTATAAAATCACACCAATGGCCTAATTAACGCACTAGAATGGAAAAGAAACAAAAATTTTCTGATCACCTGGTATAATTGTCAACAAATTTTTAGAAGAACTTATAAAAGTATATTTGGGAGCCCTAAAATGTGGAGCCCTAAAAAAACCTCTTCGAAACCTCTTTCGAGCCCTAAGAAATCCTCTGCGAAATCTAATCCCCTTCCCTCTGGCCACAACACAAATGGTTATGAGAATGGCAGTAATGGAAAGGAACTTGACGAAGCTCGTGATAAGCGATTCTTGTGATGTTACAAAATGGAATGGGCATCGGTTGTAGGGGAGATATGACGATCCCTACTTGAAAGTGCTCAAGGAATTCACCGAGGCCCCGACGATAAGGTCGTGAATGGAGGCCCAGAGAAATTAACTCTCGGAAGGGATTGTTAGAGGTGGATTTGTGCAGAGGGGGATTAAGCCTTAGGAAAACTAGGCAGTTGCCTAGGGTGCCGATCGTCGATGGGCTTCGAATCTAAAATTTCCTTTTGGTCCAGTTAAGTTTAGAACTTAACTTTAAAATAATTTATCTGAAGACTTAATATTGATCAACCCATTTATAAATGTTATTGTATAGTAACATAAATTTCACGCATACATATAAAAAAGTTTTGTAATATTTTTTCAAGTTAAAGTAAATATCACATATTTATAAGAACATATGATATTTTTGGTATTGTTACCCAATAAAGGAAACAAGTATTTAATTTTCTATTCTTAATTTTGTGGGGAAATTTTCTATTAATTTTTTTATGGAGGAATATGTAGGCCTAGTCCAAATACGACTCTTCACAAAACCATGGGAGCTACATAAACATTTTTGTTTCTTTGGAAAAAAATGGTGCTTTATTTTAGGATAGAGTTCATGTCACCTACTTGATAAGGCTAAATTAGACTTGTAAGAAGCCTTGTATAAAATATTATTTTTTTGCATTTTGAGTATCTCCTACGATTAAATTTTTCCATCCACAAGTATATTTTTCATCCTTCCATGATAATTTAATAATATATTTTTATTATTATTTTATTATGACCATGATGTAAATTTAAAAATACAAAAATATAGACATATTTTATTTATTTACTTTATGGAAAAAAATATTAAATAAATTTTTAGGAGGGCACCCACTCAAACTATTGCCTAGGGCGCTCCCGACCTTTAAGTCGGCTCTAAGTGGACTGAGACACCCACCTGCAAAGGAAAATGATGAAAATACAAACCATGCCTCTTATGCGTTTGTATTTTCTTCTCCGCGTACCATTCAAGGAATGGTTCGAGATCTGGTGCACAGATCTTGTTGATGAGAATAGGGGCGAAGTAGGGAAAGTGACAAAGGTTGGTCAAGTTCCTTCGTTTGTTGTTGTTACTGTTACTAGAGGGGGTGCTCTGCAGAAGAAAGTCCTTAAACCATCTAAAGATACCCCAGTTCTGCAACTGAATGATGAAGCCCTGCTCAAAGTTCAATATTTGGAAGATACATACAGCGGCCATGCACTCATCTGTATGTTCAAATTTTTTGGCGAACTCTCACAGTTACACGAATGGGTCACTCAAAAATGGAAATTTAAAATCTAGGGTAAGATCAAGCTCTTCCTGTGCTCCAAAGGTTATTTTATTGTTGTTTTTTATTCTAATGAAGATTGTGAATTCATAAACAATGTGTATTGGATATGGTGGGATCAATCTTTGTCTAATGAATAAACATTGGTAGCCCATATTTGACCCAATGAAACACTCTTTTTACCCTATGCCCATATGGGTTAGACTCCTTGGACTTCAATTGCAATTTTGGGATGAAACCTGCCTGAAAGCTATTGGCAATAAGTTACGGGGCTTTGAAAAAATTGATGATAACACTAACTTACAGCTGCATACAACCTATGCTCGGATACTGGTAGATTTAGAAATCTCCCACGACCTTCCTAAGAACACCAATCTAGGGATTGGAGATAGAGTTTGGACCCAAATATTGGATTACAAAATACCGGCATTTTGGTATCGAGAGGTGTTTTGAAACAAGGAACGTAGTTGAATATTGTCGATGCTCCAAGAAAAAAGGGACCAATTCTTCTTGGTGGGTGGATTCAAAACCCTCTTATCTCACTTCTAATGCCTCTATTTCCCCTGTTTCAAATTCTACTTAGAGAATTTCTCAAACTATTTCATCCCCTCATGTTAACCCCCTCGTTGCCTCTTTATGAACCTATAAACTCATCTCCCTCAAAATCCTGTTGAGGTGTTCATGGTGAGGGAAATCCCCTCATCTCTTGCTAGGTCGTCCTTTAGACCTATTTTTTCATTCAATGTTATCATTATATGTGTTTCTAATGTTGAATGTAACAAGGAGGAATGGAAAATAATCCAAAAAAGAAAAATTTCACTACTAAACTGCAACTAGTCCCATCACATATTACAATCAGAACATATTCTTTGGCTTTGGGTTGATTGTGGTTTTGTGTTTCTCGTGCTGCTCGGGTGTTGGTGTTTTCTCCCAACTTGCAGCATGGGCTATTTTTCTATTGTGGTTTTTTTCTTCTTGCAAATCTTCTTTCGCGGGCAATAGTTGTGTTTCTTATTGTTGTTGTTGTGTTGGGCATAGTTCTTCTTTACTCTTTGGTTCTCATTTCTCTTTTTGGGTGTTGACCCTTTTTGGATGTACCTGGGTAGGATCCTAGTCAAAAAACCTTTTACCATTAATAAAAAACGAATTTGTATAAAAATAATGAAAATGACATTTAAAAATGTCATTCTTACTTTGTTAGCATTGGCAAAGTGATTATAACTTATACAATTCCTTCAGTTTAATTATAATATAGAGTTAATGTTTTTAGTGACAATTAATTTTTGTAAGCAATTACTATTTCTTTAAGAATATTAATTATTATCTTGTGAGTGGATGGGATCAACAATTTAAGTTGTTCAAGATTGAGTTTGGTTCTAATTTAATTTTTATACTTGCAATGTGTCAAGTGGCAATCTGTGTGTTGCCACCAAATGATTATAATGGCTCTCCCTACTCAAAACACATTGGAAGGGTTGTGTTAGGTCTTTGGGTCACCCATTACAAATAATACAAATAACATATTTTGTTAGGGGTGGTACCCATGTTTATAGAAAAGCTAAAAATTGCATTCCAGAAGATTATATACATAAACAAATTTTAATTAAATATACATATAAAATTAAATATAAGAAAATATAAATTTAAAAATATATTTGAATTTTAAATTGAAAATGTTAAATCAAAGTAAAATGGGTAAGAATGGTTTGAAATGCAATTTAATGTGAATTTATTTTAGAGTGCAATAATTTTCTCGTAAGCAACAATTTTTTTTTCTTGAAAGAAGGTTCCTTAGGGTATGCATGCTTTGTAGATATAAAAGGTAACATAAATTATATTACAATACAAACTACCTTACAATTTAAGCATTACAGTCTAAAAATAAGACCTCCTAAACATTGCATGTTAATTTTTAGAAATTGTTTAATATGTGGGGTTGGAAGTCTCTCCTATTGCTTAGAGTTTTTATATCCAATAGTACTTTATGTCAAAAAATTATTAGTAATTTTAAGTATTTATTATTGTTGTAATATTTCACCTATAATTTCTCACCTTATTTTGTAAAGCTATGAGCCTCAATAAAATTTAAAAAATTATAAAGTCCATCAAATCAAATTTTTGTTAAAAGATCTTGAATTTTCTAAACACATTCCTATGAAAATTTTTAGGTAGACCCCTCCACAATACAAAAACCTAACTATGGAAGGTCGACTGACCTTACAAAGAAATTTTCATTTTCTTTACTTATGGATAATCTCTTGTTTTCCATCTCAAACTCTCTAGAAAGGGGTGTTATTTTGATGGCTAGGATATAATGCGTGATTCTCTATCAATCCCCCATAGTCGCTTGATGAGGAACCATACATTTTTCCACTCTACATTGAGTTTCCTTAAAATAGTGTTGGTGTTGATAAAAGGAAGCATGGACATAGATAGGATCACCAAGTGAGAAAAGGCAACCTATGAGGAGGAATTGTGTTTTCATTGGACCTTTACATGCAATGGAGGCTAGAGAAGGGATGGTTGAGTTTTTTTGTTTTTGAATTCAAGCTAAAGAAGAAACAAGTTCAATGTGCAATGATTTCATATGTTTCCCAATTCATGCACAATTCATGGGGAAAGAATGGTGGGTTATTAAAGCGGACATCATGGAAGGGGAAGCAAGCCTTGTGTACCTTAGAAAATTATGTCGACAATGTACATACTATAGACTAGTTTACATAAAATAAGTGGAGGATATTCCATTGTACAAGCAATAGTAGACTTCTTAAAGCCAAAAATAGTGTACATGCATGTACTATGTGGTAACTCAACATGGATTAAAATATAACTTTGATTTCTTTAGGTATTGAAGAAATGGTTGAGAGAGTAAGGTGAGGTGTGGTGTGGTCATTAAAACTCATAAAGGAAAGGAAATTTCTTTGAGTATAAAGATATTCTCATGGAAGACCATAAGTTAAATGTTTCGTGATTAAAAGGATGTTCCCAAATACTTCAATACACATAGACAAATAAATAGGGTACCTTCGTGGTATAGCTCGGTTGAAGTTGTTTTGACCTTTCTTCTATGGGTTGGGGAGAACGTGGGTTACTATATGGAATATGGATGCATCTACAAGTGGTAATGAGAATGAATGTAATGTGGATGAGAGAAAAGGAATGACAGAGCATGACATTTAGAGGAGGTGTGAAGGTGAGATAAAGGTGTTACAAAATTACAATATAAAGGTGATATTATTGAGAATATCAAGCATTCAAAAGGTGGTATTCATAATGATAATGCATGTTACAAAAAAGGGAAAGCTTCAGGACGATCTCTACTAAGTGTTACATGAACTTGTTTGAACCCTTCTTCTAGTGCTCCCTTTATGGAACACACTCAAGGGATTCAATGTGCTAGCACCATGACTCGTGAATTAATTAGTAAGTGATAAATAAGATGTATACATAATGTTCTCTCTTTGTGCGCAACCACTATAATCTAGAAGCCATGCCCTCTATCCAACTGGACCCAATATGCAATAGTTAGTATATGTCAATGATAATTAATAACTAAAGAAACTTAACTAAAAAAATACAATTATATTAAAATAATAATAATTGCAAGATCTCAAATATTTTAGTGCATTAAATCTAATTTGAAGAGTGGTGTGGGATACCATCTATAGACTAAATCAAAAATCTATTTGTAAAAAAATGCTAGAAAATTTAAAAAATTATTATTTTATTTTTCCAAAAAATGATTTAATAACGCAATTACAATAAATGTCATTCTCTAAATGATTATTACAATATTTCTCTAAGATAAGCTAAGAAATGGGATGTGACAAATCTTACTCTAAGTTTCAAAGGTAATTTCCTCTTAAATTTGACAAAACATGTAAGGGGACACATCTATATCTAATGTAACTCCCAATTATTAAAGAAATGGTTCAAAATATTTTCCAGCTATATATATTCTCTAGTTCAATTTTAGTGATTTATCTAACATGTTGAGAAAACTATATATGTGTGTGGTCTTGCAAAAAAATTGGTTATTAAAATAAAAGATTTAAATCTTATAGGGGTATGTGAGCTATTAGCTATAATACATTAGTTGTCCCCAAATCTCCCGCTATTTGAATAATTAAATTAAACTCAAAGTAATTTGGTGTGCCTATTGGTTTGTAGAATCTTCCATTATAGAGAAACTCTAGAAAAATAAAATAAACTCAAGTGTAACAGAACTTTAATAAATTAAATATGATGGTACGTAACTCAAACTTTTGATACATATATAATTTTGTATTAGAAATGAAAAGTTAGTTCATAACATCCTTTAACAATAATATAGAACTTTGTTCAACGATTAAAACATTCACAAATATTTTATAACTTTATACTTAACATTCCATATATGGAAACAATTCATTTGTAGGAATAACCTCAGTACTAGAGAGGATACTACAGAAAATGTTTGAATGGTTGGAACAATACTATGAACAATAACCTCACTATATAAAACTTTCCATAGTGTTCGAGAAGATAAAAACCTGAGGTGAATATAATGTTGGGATACGGACACAGTTTCTTCATGCTTTGGATGTACATATTTTTACCAAAACCTACCATTATAAGAAATAAGCTATGAAAGACTTAAAAGACAACATTTCTCTCTTTCGCTAGGCCATGGAATAAGAAGGAAAGCTATGTCACTGTGGGGCATTGTTTTCATCTTTCACAATAATCTATTAGTTACAAACACATACAACTAGAATTAGTAATTTCTGAAACACATTAAAATAACTATTTCCTTATCTATCTCCGGCAACCCACGGGGAGAGTTTGTGACAGTCTGATTTTGGACCATGATCTTATGAATGTGAAGTTAGTTCTATGTCACATGTTTTGTATCTCTTTGATAGAATTTTTTGCAGGTGTATTTGCTAACTGGCGAACAAATAGTAATTTTAAACATCATATAATATCATTAAGTATCGATGAACATATGAATTGGATGTAATCACCGAGTTGAGCACATACTTATGTGTGTATATATTCACCTACTAGAAAACATATATGACTACATATCCATTAGCCGAACGACAAACATACATGGTCGTGTTTATATTCATCAACCAATGAATACACTTTTTTCTAAAAGGGACAATCTACAATCATATATTTCAACCAAGAAAAATAAAAAACAAATTTGATCATTGAAACGTTTTTTAAGAAGAGAGTTTCACAACGTTTACCAGCGAAGATCTAATGCACATAGAGAAGTGAGGGATTTTGATTGAATATCTTATTGTGATTTGTGTAAAGTGTCTGGTGAACAGTAAATTAGATAATGTAAAATGAACTTAAACTAATTATATATATTCAAAGAGGGAAGATTATAATTCACCTGTCTTACGTTCAATTCAATTTTCTTGGTGGAATATCATGTAAGAATCGGATAAATATCATCTAATCATCAGATAAAGATCATGTAAGAATCGGATAAATATCATCTAATCATCAGATAAAGATCATGTAAGTATCGGGTAAATATCAATTTGTATTGAGTAACATATTGGTTAGAATTCATCAGCTCGTGTATATCAAAATTAATGAAATGTGTGCCACATTCACAATGCCATTTTAATTATATTCTAAAATCAATAAGTGTTTTCCAAGTGCTATTACATTTTATAAAATTGAATTGTTAATATTGAGATTTATGATTTGAAAGTAAAATTATATAGTTTCGATTAGTAAACTCAACATTAACTTATCTCGACCCAAAACTTTAATATTTCTAGTAGAGTGAGGTTTACTCAAGATGGAAAAGGTAGCTTGGAAAATAATAAAAATATAAATGGAAAATCGATCAACTAATAAAATAATAATATTTGCTATTTGAGAACATAATATCGAGTTATTACTCTTGGCTAGTTTCTTATGATGCTTTACACTTTTTATGAATTTGTGCATTTATGATACATATGTTCAATTTTATATATGATATATTAACCTTCATGTTTTTTTTTATTATAGGAAAATAGTTTTTATGAAAGGGACTATACCCTTGTACAATAGTGGCTCAGAAGCCGGATGTGCCAATGTGAGTAAAAGAACATAAGATCGCAAAGGCAGGAAGATATCCTACCAATACCAGCACCAAAACCCGCAACACGCAGCGATTAAACAACAACTAAGCAAAATCAACGTAGATGAAAACTGTTACATCCTTCTTAAGTGCATCAACACGCACTCCCCCCACGGAAACCACGATATGATTTTCTACTTACAGTGCACCAATCCGCATTGTTTCCGTCTTCCACATCTAAAACCACTTCTAGATTACCTTTTAATTTGGGTGAATCAAATTTTGAATTCCGCTCCTCCAAAGTTAAAAATGCCGTCATTTCTCTGAACCGACCTTCGTCCTTTCGCCACTATTCACGTTAGCATTTAAAAGCAATTGGTTTGAATCTTTGTTAATGATATTCTGTCGGTTCCCATCCACCATTTCAGGTGCAAAATCTGCCACGCTTTCCTCTGCCTCGGAGCTAGTTTCCCATTCGGAGGATTCACTATCTTCCTTGTTTGGTGCATGATCAGATTTTTTTGGATTTTCCCACCCCCTCCATCATTTTAGTCTGTCCTACGTGGGCAGAGGGTGCACCTCCTCGCAGCGCATCGGCCAGGCCCAGTTTGGACGGGTCAGTCCCACCATTGTTGCAGTCACCTTTGTACAGAGGGCAAGGGATCTCATCATTAATGCCTTGTAGCTTCCGCTCCTCTTCTCTGTTGCTTCTCCTGTCTATTCCTTCCTCTGCCCTTGTTGAACATGTGCACAGTTTGGCGTGAAAGTTAATCTTCCTGCATTTGGGACAGACCAAACCGTGGTCATCAGGAATTATGTTTTGCACAAATCGGCCAGTGGGGGAAGACAGTATGATGTTCTTAGGGAGAACAGCCCCCACCTCCATGCTAACACATAACCGTGCTCTTATAAGCCTGCTTCTGGCCTTTGTTGCAGGCTCCATGGAGATTAACTCTCCCATTGATGTGGCTATGCCAAGTAGGACTTCATCCTCCCAAAATTCCACTGGAAGAGCCGGCAGGGAGATCCAAATGGGCAACTCTTTGATCTGAAGAGAAACCCCTGGCTTCCATCGCTTCAGATGCAGGGTAGCTCTTCCAAACATCCAAGGGGCTACGTTGAGGACCTTAACCATCTCTTCTTCCTTCGAAAAATTGAAAAGAAGGGCGCTATTGGGTAGAGCAATGATATCTACCCAACAACCCCATTTCCGCCTGCACCATTTATGGACTACATCAATATTGGGTCGGTACCCTGCAAAAGCTCCAATGAGCGCAAAAGAAAACCTGGATTTGGCCTTCTCAATCACTGATGCTGGGACAATAATGCAATGAGCTTTCTCTTCTTCATCCCAGATGGGGGAAAGAGCAGCATTCGCTCCTGTGGATTGAGGGAACAACCTGGATGCCCAAGTGCAAGATTCCACCATTGTTCTATTTTCCATACTTTGGGATATTCATAGTAGTTGATAAAACTTCCGGAAAACAAAGGGTGAAGCCCCAATATCCTTGGCCACTATTTCTCTGTCCCCACTTTGCACAAGTAATGGCCCCAATATTAACCTTCATGTTGATATTAAGCCACATCCTACATTTTCCTATACAAATTTCTTGCAATTCCTATGGCAACAAATGAAGGGCCAATAAGATGCAAGGAATTCAAGTCCATGCAATAAGGATTTCAAGTGGTGGTCTAAGGAGCAAAGATATTTTCTATAATGAATTCAATATTCCTATACAAGTTGTAGTTGAGACTTTAGTAAAAATACTTGTGATTGGTTATATCAAAACCTTCGAAATTGGTTTTCATATTGTTACAAAAACCATGGGACTAGTGTGGGACTTAAGCTTGTGGCATCCAGTTTAGGAATTTTATTGTATGGTAATTCTTCTAATGTTTTTATCTTTGGTAAAATTTAGAAACTCACATTTTGACTACATATAATCCCATCAAAACAAGGTTTTCAAATGTTTATTTTCTATCAAGATTGGTGGTGGCGTCTTTGTGCATTTTTATTTGAATAGGACTACATCTCTACGAAATTTGTATTCTTCCTTTGTTTGTACTATGTATTTCCAAGGGAATTTATATGTGGTTATTCATTCTATTGCTCATACTCCCTCACCTTCTACAAGGATTATTGTTTTTTATTTCCCTCATCCGCTTCATCAAATAATTTTTGAATATCATTCCTCATGTAATTGTAACCTAATTAGCCTCATTTTATTAAATTTGCATACTATGCATGCAATATATGAATTGTGAATGGTGCACCCATGGATTTATCTTGGGATTTAGAATTATCTCTCTCTCTTGTACAATAATGATTAGGTTTTCCATATGAATATATCGACGTGGTGATGGTTTATGTACTTCTTCATTGTGCTCACTTATGATTTTCAACTTGCACTTCATTTCAAATTGGAAAAACTTACTATTTGGGCATGTTCTACTTTATTGTATTGAAAATTATGTGTGTAGTATCAACGTTATACTTTTAAGGAAGAAACTAACTTTTGTTTCATTTTCAATTCAAGAAACTAGATTATTAATATTTTTATTATTGGTAAATGGGTTTTGTGAGGGACCATACCCCGGAGTATAAAAATCCCAATGGCCAGATCAACAAGAACAACACAGTGGTTTTTTGATATGAGGGTACGACACCCCAACTACAAGCCTAAAATCTAGATAAAACATAGAGAATAAAAGTGGTTTTTGATCTATGGGGACCACACCCAAGCAAAAGGGCCTAAACTGCCAAATAGAGCAAGTATAAAAGAGTCAGGGACAAACTACATGAGAGAAGAAAAAACACAGTGAAACTATAGCTTCACAGTAGCTACACAACCAACAAAAAAATAGCAGGCAAACAAAAGGAACCAAGAAGGAAAAATTCCTCCTAACTGAGACAGTTATCAAAAACCTTTTTAACTTCCTCCAACGCCTTGAACATATTCAACGTTGGCTGCATTTCAGGATCTTTGCTATTAGAGTAGATCACCTTCTTTGTTTCCTTAACCCCTTTCTATAGTTCCTTTGGAAGGCCACTCACATTGCAACGTTGTTTGACCTGAGCATGCAAAAAATCAAGGAAAGCTTTCTGCATAGTGAGATGACTCAGTTGCATAGTGACAATCTTGTCCAGTGTCATCCACAACTTGTTGCTTCTTAATGATTTCTGCCAATTTTTTCTCAATGTTCTCCAAAGAAGGGGAGTCCTGGGATAGAGTAGGAACATCCAATGACTAACTAATATTCAAAAATCTCTCAGCTATATCAAGATCTTTAGTTTCACTAGAGCTTGTAAGAACCCTCCTAGCAGGAGGGGGAGAGGGCTTCCTTAACTTTTTAGATTTGTTGGAGTGGGTGGTGGGGAAGAGTGGAGCTAGAAGGGTTGTTGGAAACCATATTGTGGCAATAGAGGTGTAGCAACAATATAACACCTTGGTGAAGTGGCAAGACTCTCTTATGTGAATGCACTTATTGAATGGACCTTTCAAGGGACTGCAAGATATAGTATGCCAAACTAACCCTAGGGGACCTTTGAAAATGATTCAATATAACCAAATGATGAAGGGTAAGGGTAGAGAAATGAATTTTGAGTGTGACATACTAGACTACCATGTGAGTAAATTTTTTGTACGGGGTTGGGATGGAGGAATAGACAATTCCACCCTTGTTGATTTCCAATTCTTCTGACCCTTGAAGGAACTTCTTCTCCTTGATTGTAACCTAATCCCATAACAAAATAAATCAGGTTCTTAGTAATTAGAAAATATTTTCCCTTATAAGTAAATAACCTATTTTTCCTAGTGCTTGGTAAAGAGTATAGATATATACTTTTCATATCATTTGATCCTCTTAATGAAATTAGTGAATTCATCGACATCCAAATATTTCCATAGTTACGCATTATACTACCAAGATGGATTCAAGACTCAGTGCGATCTACACTAAGGGCCCCATATTAGTAGTAGTTGATTTGTTGATGAGATAAGTGCTAGCAGTTTGGGAATGACGATCAGTAAGTGTTATGACCTCACATATGAGCATGCCAAAGAAATATATGGAAAATCTAGGAAATGACCATTGAATGAGGGGATGTTCAAGCGTGTAGACATGTCTAGGTGACATGAGTCCATTTTCTCAGAAGTAAAATCAATATGTGCCTTAGGGATAGCTTTCCAGGAAATTCTTTTCCATTTTTTCTTTAGCAATATTATGGATTTCATCATTATTTGTCCAAAAATTGTAATTATTTCTACACACACCCACGTTAGAAAAATAATCTACCATTTTGTTCCCTTCCCAATACGTGTGGCATATGCTAACATTAATCAAACTATTGCAGATTGATTTAGCCTCATGAATGAAGTATTTGATATTCCAATTGGGTGGGTAGAGACCCTTGATGTTATTGATTATGTTGAGAAAGTCCCCTTCAACTATGAGCTTCATAATTTTAAGATTTTTTGCTTCAAAAAGTCCCCATAGTGCAGAAGAAGCTTCTGCATAGTGGTTTGACTGAGTCCCCATAGGTCCAGCATAGGCCACCATAAGCTTCCCATGTTGATTTCTTATGATCCCTCCACCACCTACAAACTCTAGGGTTGTCTTTGGAGCCACCATCACAATTGAGTTTTTACCAATCATCCTAGGGTGGAATCCACTTGACCAAGGACCTATCAATGGTGTCAGACCTGATATGAATTTTTCGGTATATGCTCGAGTTCTTTAGGAATATCTCTTCATATTTAGGAAAGGATTGATTCTTGGGAGGTTTGAATTTTAAAATATTCTCTTTCAAATCAATTGTGATTTCTTTCAGAAGTCTTTTTATGTTGCTTTTGGTGCTTCTGAAGATTGGCGAGTTCCTTGCTTTCCAGATATTCTAAATGGTGTGAGGAAATGTAAGACTCCAAAGTTTCCTAAGAATGTTTTGTTTGAATGGAGGGTTTCATTTCTCCCAAGCTTGAGCTATATCATCTGGAAAATTCCATGCTATCTCAAATTTGGAAAATATTAATTCCCATAGACTTTGAGCAAAAGGGAATTGCAGCAGTAGGTGGTGAATAGTTTCAGCTC
Organism: Taxus wallichiana var. yunnanensis; assembly: GCA_018340775.1. Taxonomy (NCBI): domain Eukaryota; kingdom Viridiplantae; phylum Streptophyta; class Pinopsida; order Cupressales; family Taxaceae; genus Taxus; species Taxus wallichiana. The sequence goes on along the minus strand of CM031243.1, from coordinate 354,159,515 downwards.
CATGCTTACAAAGATAGCAGCTATTAGGCAATGTATAACCCATCTTGATGAGATTATCAATGGTGAGGATAACTAATAACTTTTTTATATTAAATATTGACAACTAAATATTTTTTATTTCATTGAATTTTGACTCTCATTTTTTTAATTTGATTTATCTTATTCCAATTTAATTTGTTTTATTGATCTTCATCCTTAACCAATTTATTTTATTTTATTTTTCACTTTTGTAATAGTGACAGTCATTTTCTTTGATTGTTTACTCTGCACCATTATTTTCACACTTGTAATCTCATTCTCTATGACAACCCCATACCCCTATGAGTAATTCACATAAATATATCAAAAAGATAAAAAAATCAAAAACTAAATGTGTGTGTGTGACCTTTATATTTTTCCACCCCACTTTGGTTCTCTTCTTTTGGTAAGACATAACCAACATCTCTCCTTTCAACCAAAGTTAGACCTGCCATGTATATAACTAATAATATGCTTTTGCATGTACAACCCATCTTGACTATATTCATAAAAATTAATTTGATGGATAGAAATCACCTCCAAACTTGTCAATAACAAATATTAAAGAGGTTATTAAGCCAAGTCAACTGAATTTCTTAAAAGAAATGGCCTTATTATAAGTATACATATTGACTGCAAAGCTACTATTTTTACGTCGAAGGGATATACCAGTTGAGTGACCACCCACTGGTTCCGACACCCTGCAAGGAATCGACTGCCTAAAAACATTTAGCTATGCATGCATTGAAATCAGACGGATGTGGAGATAAGTTGAAGGCAGTAACATGTGTGGGTTGATTCGCTTGACAGAAACCACTTAGCCATCGGGGAAAATAGCTATGTACACGACACTCTAACGGCCTCTGCCCACGAGATGCCTGGTTCTGAAGCAATCCATAGCCATGTCCACCTCGGAAAAGGTCCACATGGAAGCACATTTGTGACTCTAAGGGATTCTAATATTTTCTTGCAGTGGTGTCATCCTGAGTCGCTTGCAGACGCAGAAGAAGCAAAGCTCGAAAGAGGCAAGTAACATGCCTGTCGATGTGACAAGGATATCGAATTCTATAAATGTTTCATTATCCATGAAAAACTACTTCCATATTCGTTGTATATATATTTCTGTGTGATTCGTTGCCTCCTTTCAATTTGTTTGCAGCCCTTCCCTAACGTGATGCAGAAGTATGCATAATGTTGTTGTCATGGCCCGTGAGGTAGAAGTATACATATTTATTTCGACGTGAATCAGAGGTGTCCGTAGATGGAATGTAGAGAAAGGATTTGTCTTTTTGTGGATGTTTGGAGGCACCATGAAAATAGAGCCCACCAAAAATTAAAAAATAGAGGATTGTTTGGTTGCTGCAAGATGATTAGGACATCTGTGTGTTGTGAAGCGGAAGTTACCGACCATGCTCCACCCTATTTTAAATGGAATAATCCCTAATATCTTGATATTATTCTATGGTTTGCAATGCCTTTCTCAGCTTCCTACAAAGCATGTATAAGACCACCCTTGGCTCAACTCTTTACTACATATTCCAATTCTGAAAAATACAAATGGGTGGTCATCCTATCAACATTGCACCTGCTCTCTACTAATGTGTTTCCATCTTATTAGATGTGTCTATGGGGGACCATTCACTCGTCTTAGATGCATACCTTTCGCTTCCTTTAGGGGTAACACATTCTATTATTTTAACTTCTTTATCTCATCTCATCTTCCAAAACATGACAATAATCTCTTAATTGTATCAGAATGTCACTAATCTAGAAAGGAGACGATGTAGAAAGTTTACCCCTGACTGGATCAGACCATATAGTAAACTAGAAGTGGAACCGCTTAATGCATTGCACTGGTGACCATTTTATTGTTAGCACATTTACCAATATGCCCTTAATCCCATTCTCACATCATTCCTCCATCTTAGCACCTTCCATCTCTCATCATGATGATTTGGAACTATGTGGTATTATATCACTTCCTAGATGTGACCTTAAATATGGGAACTATGGCTCTACCCATTGCATTTTCCTTATGGATAGGTTCTCCCCTTTGGTGAAAAATACACGATCATCACACCCATCTCCCTCTTATTTACCTATTGGAACCATGCAAAGGGTCTAGGGGTGTCTCTTGTACATCATCTATCCCCTCCTAAGTGGTCTTGTTATCTCAATTTCCCCCCCCGACAAAATTGATCCAAATAGGACCTTGTGCAGGAAGAAATCCAAGGGACGGTTCTTTTGTATGAGCCCACGTTTCAAATCCAACAAACAGGTTACAGGCGAGCTCTACAATGGAGTAACATGATTGGCGAAGGGCCAAACGTCATAAAAAGGAAACCAGAGGCTCTCAGAAGAGAAACGGGGAAAGGCTTAAAGTCTTGAGTTTCACAAATGATTCAGAGTGAGCCCAAATTGGCTAAGTATGGAGGAGACAATAGAAGCTTCCACATGCCTCATCGATGCATCTCCAAAAAGTAAATCCAAAATGGGGAGACTCAAATGAGCGCGACCTTTCCACATAGTCCAAGTTTAAAGTGGGACAGAGTGGGCCCAAATCAGAAATTGAAACATCATAGGCCAGTGGAAGCTGCCAAGTGTCCAAATGGTGAACCTTCAAGGGTCGAAGCTAAAGTTAGAGAATCAAACAAGCGCCAAGCCTCCACGTGTCTAGGGACCCAAAAAAAGGAAGTGGGCCTAAAACGACTAAGTATAGAGAGCCAGCGGATGGCGACACGTACATTGCATCAGTGCAAATTCAAAGGGCAACCCAAAGCGGAGACTCATAAGAGTGCAAGGCTTCCATGTGTCCCTGAGTTTAAAAGGGATAGAGTCGGGGGTTGAATAGTCGAGAGGCAAGCCAGTGGAAGGATCCAAGTGTTAGCATGGTGCTACTTCAAAAGTAAAATTGGGAGCGGGTTTTCAAACAAGCGCCAAGCCTCCATGTGTCCAGGGTCAAACTTATGGCCCCGCCAAGCAAAAAGGACTTAGTCAAATAAAAGGAACAGTGCAAACCGCGGAAGGTGCCACATGTCTTCTCGGTGAAACTTCAAAAATAGAAACCAAAAGCAATCCCCAAGCTAGCGCGCCACTTACCACGTGTCCATGTTAAAAAGTCAAAGCAGGAAGGTGGGTCGTCGGAGGCAATTTGACCTTTTTGGCTCAAGGGCGTAAATTATGAAAGTGAGCCACACCTCCACTGATGCCCAAGGAGCCATGTGTCAAGCCTAAATTGCATGCAGGTGGTGGGCCTGGGAGAGAATTTTTGCCTAAATGGAAAATGCAGACCGGCTGGCCCGAAGATGATTTTTGCCAAAAGTAAATTGCGGGGCTGTAGGGAACTTTTTTGCATTTTGTATTTTTGGTGCCAAAAGGCGCAAAGTGAGTTTCGGGCCCGCGGACCCATTCTGCTAAACTGGTTTTCACCATTTTTGTATGGACCTGACTCAAATATTCAAATGGACATATCTTTCGATCTAATGCGAAATTCAACAAATTTGGCACCGTTGGAAAGGTCTCAACCTCGTCTACGCCATGGGAGCCTAAAACTTTAATTTTGACGAGGTTAGGTGGGTGAAAAATGGGAAAATGTCTTTCAGGACATTAATGTAGAATCTGATTGCTTCAACTACCAGATCTGATTTGATTCAATCTATTGTTCTTCCTTCTTCAACATGGGAACTAGACTTGACAGATTGTGGGTGGATTCGCAGCCGACATTGATGGTTGGTGGTTGGATTTTTAAGATCAGAGTCAAGTTTCTCCTCTCTTTTTCAGATTTTCATCGTCTATATATTGTAACACTTCTCATTTGAGAAAGGAGAGACATTTTGGGTGTGGTGAAACTCTGTCAAATTCATTTCTCGACTCTATTTGAGCTGCAAGCCTTTTCCTACGGAGAGCGTATTTGTGCCTCTGAGTACCGCATGTAATAGTATGTGCACCTTATAGAGCAATAAAATCCTTTTTCGTGGCATCTTTCAACCCTTGGCATTATTTTGTTGTTTCTTTGTGCCTCTCTATCTCGTGTTTTCTCCTGTGTATGTATTTCACATTTGTAAGTGTAAGATATCATGCTTCATGGAGTTTCGATGGCAGATTTGGATCTAGGTCTTTGTCACTTTAGTTTGACCTCCCTCAATCCCCTCTTCCTTGTTTCATTCTCCCTCAATAGAGTATCTCGCCACTTCCTTTTCTGGTGTATCACCACTTAGTGTAGGCTCTTTCACCCTCTCTCTCTCTCTCTCTCCCCCCCCTTGGAATGGTTAGATTAGGATTAGTTAGATTATGCCTTCCCTGGAGTAGCTTATCGCAGGTAGAGTAGGAAACAAGAACCGGATTTCTCCGGAGGTCCATCTCAAGTTTTACAAGTACCACAGCTTGAGAGATGGTCCCATGTTGTGCAATCACACCAAATGTCACACTCACAATCAGGTCATTCGGGAGTGTTGTGATTTTACACTAACATGTCTATTTAGCTAGTCCTAACTCTCCCCATGTAAAATCAAAAATCATTTATGTTCAAATTAATAATCAAAGTTATAAAAAATAGATTGATCCCTCAAATGATAGTTTTTCATGCAATAAAATAAAATAAAATAAAATAAAATCAAAATTAAAATTAAAAAAATCAAAATAAAATTGATCAATCCCTTGAATGACGGTTATTTATTCTTGCCATCTATAAATTGTAAAAATTATATCATACCCTTAAAGGATTGCTTCCCGCATTGATCAAAGAAAGCTTTTCTCTTTTCCCTTCCCAGAGTTGGGGCATAGTTTTAGGGTAACACCACTTTTGGAGAACCCTCTTCCTTTGTACAAGTCGCATCTCAAACCCCTTTTGTCATATCAACACTAGGTTTATGAGATCATCCCATCCATTTCTCCCTTATGATCTTTGGTATGATTGACTATCGTAGGTTATTTGCTAGCATCATCTTTGGTCACATGTGCCTCACATTTCTGAATCCCTTCCTTGTTTATCTCCAATGCAGTTGGAGGCATATTTTCCTCGCACGTTCCTCACTATAACATAGTTTCGTTCACATATATGGGTAGCCACTGTTACAAGGAATTATTTGTCCTAACCCCATCACATTTGTTCCTCAACATATCTCTCTTCATTTCATATATTACCTATTTATCTAAAAAAGCATTTATTTTTAATCACATCCATTTTCAATCTATTTTCATCAAATCTTATCCATATATTTTTAATCACCATAGTCAAAATTTAAATTTAAAACATGTTACCACATCACACATTCATTTCATCATCCATACACATTTTGATTTAAATTAATCATTTAATCCTACATCTACTTTATCATCATCATCAAATATAAACATGGAGCATATAGTCGTAGTCCTTGCATCATACATTTATAACCATACTCACACTTAAATCTAAAATAACCATCTAATCACACATATATTTCACCATCATCATCAAATATAAACCAAACATGCATTCCAAAGTAACCATCATTATCATATCTCATCTAAGCAACCATCATCATAAACATCTAATCTAAAATCATCACATCATATAGAATTTAAATCATCACATCATACAATAAACACATGGAAAAATATAACACATAATGATCCACGAGAAAAAACTATATGTGTGTGTGTGTCAAAATAATATCAGTACATCATGGCCCTCTAAGGGGCTCCCTCAAAGTAGAAATGATGTCAAAATCAGTAAACTACATGGCTGATACTCTCAGATCCTCTCCACTAGGGACAAGTATAGCACCTGAACCCTATGCGTCATCACCTCCCTCCTGGACTCCCTCCTCCTGCCTCAACTGAGCTACACTTGATGTACTCCTTGATGGCCCAAATCCACCTGTTTCCTGCCTCTGGAGATGTTTCTAGTATCTCATTTTATGAGGTAGCTTGTGGATCACAATATCCTCATAATATTTGGCCTCACCGGCCAATGCTAGATACATATCCATCCCAATCATGTCATGGGGTGTCATCTGTCCTAACTCCTACGACGCTACATGAATGCCAATGACCAACTTGGTGGCTACAATAGTAGCGAAATATTCAAAGTGAGTCTTGTATGTCTCTCGATGCCTACAATAATTGTCTCTCTCCTAAATCACTACATCCCTCTCCTGAGTGACCGCATCTCATTTTTGTAGATTGGTGTCTCGCTCTACCCATGCCTGGTATCACTTCACCCTCATCTACTCCAGCTCAACATGCAAGTGTGTCATCTCTCAGACTCTCTTGCTCCGTTATCCCCACCTCCATTAAGAGCCACCTCAACGTCAACCTCCATCTCCTCAATCTCCTCCTCTCCTCCCTCCTCGATCACCCGAGTTACCCATGATGTCGTATGCCAATCGGAGTACCCTACTTTGACTCCTATGTTGTCGTCATCATCCCATGCTATCACCCCATCCTCTAATGGATCTGCCATGGTGGGACTTTGTAAATCCCTATCCAAGTCATCTCTCCTGTATAAAATGGGATCTCGAGGAATTATCTTGACAACCCCAAATTTTCGTCTCACCCTATCGAACTATACAACCTTGATCATCTCCGATTGTCTCTCCTAAATCCACCTCATCCTCCTCATCCCCACCAACTCCATATCTTCCCCTAGCCATGTGAGGAATCCTTGATACAATATCCAAGTGATTTGATCAACATCCAGCTTAGCTAATCTATCAACATACAAATATACCCCTCTCTCCCTTTTGTCTCTAAAGGCCTGGTCGGTCCTCCACCTCAAGAATCCAATTATCAATAGAATATAATCTCATGTGACCCATGGAAGCCCTGATGTCCTAATCACTATTATATGCTCATAAGCCTAGTAGTGTAAAAATAATCTGATATCCAATCCATATCTCCTACCAATCTTGTATCCAGATAGATCATGATACACCTAAGCTAATAAGGAAGTCCCAAATGAAAAGATTGTCTAGTGGTCCACAAAATTAACCACAACCCTGGCTAGAGCCCATGGAAACTGATCTCCTCCCGATTCTGGAAAATTATAGCGAGACATTTACCCATCACCATGAAAATCAATAGGTTGTGTGCCACCCCAACCTCTTATCTCTACTCATATGAAAAATCCCCTACATAAAATTTGATTTGGGGCGCATCGGCTCTAAAGAACCACATCAAAACTGATAACCTGTCATCACTAGTGATGGGGACTATCTTCTCCACCTATGTCGGTAGTATGAGGATCCTATACACATCCTCCAGGGTGATAGTCATCTCCCTATCCTAAACCAAAATGTGCAAGTCTGTCAACCCCATCTCTCTACCATGGAAATCATAAGCCCCACATCCCGTGGGATCCTATGATAGTGTCTAAATCCACCTAATCCGACTGCCAACAATTGGTCCCACTCGGCATCTATAATGTCCCCTGTAATCTTCTCGTATAGAGAAGGCACTTGATCTCTTAGATATAAGGTATCTCTGGCCTGTAATCACAAACAAAGCATACACACATCAGATCCATAATCCCAAAATACATTTAAAATGCATTAATTTTCATCCAAAATCCAATCAAACCCTAACTTATCCAATTTTACCATAGTCGACACCGACCTAAGTCACATTGATGCATTTTTAGTTAAATCGATGTGCCCTAGGGCCCAATCGATGTCGACCTATCTAGGTCACCGCCAACCACCCCTGGCGTCATCAATTTTTTACAAAAAAATGCTAGAAATTAAATAAAACATGAAGTTAAATTAAAAACCACTTTGGGTTTTTTTACTCACCATCCTCCACACCCTCGGCACTTCCTCACAACTCTGGGAGCCTCCTTCTCTCAATTTCACTTTTCTCACTTTTCTTTCTCTCGTCAAGTTTGTGCATGAAAATGAGATTTTTTGGCCAATCATTGGGCTTATGTAGCCCGCCGACACCTGATCATCGTCAACCTCCTTGCGTCACCATTGATTTTTCTCAATCATTGTCGACTGGCCTTAGCAATGATTAATTTGGGGTTTCCCTCTCTTTTTGGCATCCCTTTGAAGGGCATCATTTATTTACCATTAATTATGCACTTATGGTCCTCTTCATCTTTCCCTTTGGGCACCTCAATTAAAAATTCAAACTATTCCACCTTCGAGCATATGTAACTCTTTAAGTCCACATTTGTGGCCATTTCTTTTTTCCTTCGGGCATGATAATCATATGTATTCCCTAAGTCCACCTTTTGTGGCTATAATCACTCCTCTTTTAGGAATTTCATTTTATAATCCTATTTCATTCACACACGAAGTCCTCCTTTGAGGCCATATTCATCTTTCCCCTTTGGGCATTACATTCATTTTATCAAATTCCACTCTTGTGGCCATATTTTTCTCTTCCTTGGGGCACCATTACTCTTCCTCAAAGTCCTCCTTTGAGGCCATTTTCATTTTCCCCTTTTGGGGAATAATTTTTAAAGTCCACCATTGTGGCCATCTTCTCCCCTTTTGGGGCATACGTTTTTCCTTTTTTGTCTTCATTGCCATATTTTCCCCTCTTGGGGCATATTCCTTCATCGCTCAATTTTTTATTTTTCCTTATCAGCCATTTTTCGTGTCCCATTGGACACCATATCATCCATCCTCATTCCTTGTGAACGCATACCTTTTCATTCGATTCCTCATATCCGAAGGATTTGAATACCTTTTCACATTAGTTACACATATTTTGATGACTTTCCTATGATCCGTTGGTCATCCCGGCCTACATCCATACTACAGTGGTCTTCACCCACTCACTGGTTCGTAGAACATTGTAGTTTGTCTCCATTAAGACCGCAATTTCCCTCTACCGATGTGATATTGGAGTCACCACCATATTTTTATTCATATTATGATCCTTTTTTCTGGGGCATCTTTCCTTGGTTATACTTTCACCCATCTTTTCATCACCCCTTTTTATATACCTTTTTTCAAACGCGTCATCGATTTCCTTTGATGCCATCGATCCATCGTTTGATGGGGAGCTTATCATCAATCCTTTATCCTCATCTAACCCTTTTTGTTTTTTTCTCGTGGCTTGCTAGCTCAAACCACTCAACAAAAAGGGGGAAAATGTAGACACCTAAAATCGATATTTATGCCCTCATTCACCCACGTGCGCATATTTTAATTTAATCATCCTCCTCATTCAATCAAATTCCCATCCAATCCTTGTTAATTAATTAATTCACATTAATTAATTAATCATTTAATATTTTACATGCCCAACTATCCCATCCACATTGATCTTAATTAATTAATTCATATTAATTAATTAATACCCTCATCCATTGCCCCAATCAACTTTCTAATCCAAATTCTTCTATCCTACATATAAATCACTCTATTTTTCTAGCTTTCATCCCATTTATTTTTATGCCCTAACCACCTTAGATTCATCCCTAAGTCATCTAATCCCACCAATATGCTTTAAATCATTCGAATAGCTCTTTAAAATCATCAAAACCCGCCTTAAATAAAAAAGAAATCCTGAAAGGGAAACTTTCCCAATGATCGGTGGCGACCCAACTTAGTCACCACCGACCCTTTAAGTATGTTTTATTTCTTTCCATTACGCATGCAATCACTCTACAATCAAGCAACCAGAGAGTGATTACAACTTCTTCATAACTTTTCAAAGCACTTCCTATGACAGTCACAGACATCCCATCCATCATCGAACATGTTTTTCATCACTCATGATCTTCCTTCATGATATTTCTTGATTTTATAGTGTTTTTATCAAGTCTTCTATTAGATTATCTTTACTTTCTTGCAGATTAACCTTTTGCATGTTTAGAGAAGCATCCATCCATCACTCAACAACCCTTAGTTCCATTCTTAGTGCTTGCAGGTTGTCATATTCAACTATTTCTTCTTGGCCTCATCTCAATCTTACTACAGTGGTCGTTGATCCTTCCTAGTCGTCGTTGACCAAGGTTTTGTTTATCAAAACCTATCTAAATCATCCTTTCTATCATCTATCCTATCTCCTAGTCCTTTGCTCTCTTCTTCAGATCCTCTTCCAGCAGCTACAAGTCCTCATCAGCTTCCATATTTCTCCCAGACCTTGCAGGTCTACATACTTCATATGCAGCTTCAGATCCATCCTGTATGGTCATCATCAACCTGCATGTACATAGTCTAGGTTTCCATCGACCTAGACTAGGTAACCTTTATCTTTAGTTATTCTCATCTTGTTATCTTTAGATCGGTTCTTGCCATTTTTCATTTAGTGATAGCTATATTTCTACATGCTTTTTATTTTACATCCTTTTATCTAAACGGGGTTGACATCCGCTAAGGAAGCTAGCCACTTCTTGGATCCAACATTGTCTGTGCAACCCCTTCATACATCTATCTCATCTAATCTGATTCAATTTTGTAGATCTTGTTGCTGCAGAGATCCATCATTCAATGCATGTATCAAGCATCATCACATCTAAGTTAATATAAACCCTCCAACATATCCAAGTTGCTAGTTTCTTTAGTAGTTAGTGCATTAATTTGATTATCGAACGAGAAATTTGGACAACACTCTATTTTTACTCCTCCCTTGTGACATTAGAACATCCCCACCTTATCCCTTTTGACACCCCCTTTGCATATTCCACGTGTGATTGAGGTCGTGTTTAATTGTTTTAATATAATTTTGGGTGTACTTAATAAATTAATTAAGTGTTTAGTCCATGTAAAATGGAAAAGAAATGGTTAGTAATTGTATATTTGAATGAGTATATTAAGGTTGGGGAGTTAGGAAAGAATTTTGGAATCTTTTCCCAACACATTTTTATACAAAATAGTTTAAGAAGTTGGAAAAAAAGAAGGGTAGGAATTTTCCATTATTCCCTCCTATTTTAGAGAGATATTTTTAACCAATATTAATTTATAAATAAATAAAATTAATTTAATTTTTTTATTATAAATTAATATTCTTATACACTTTCATAACCTCGTTTTATTAGTTTACAAACTAGCTCGGTGTTGACCACTCTACCTCTAAAATAAATATTGGAGAGCGAGACACTTGGATGTGCATTGCCTAGGTGTATCTGGTACTCAATAATCCTTCTTGAAGATGAAAATGGATGTCAATGCCATGATTTCCCAAATATGGTCTTTCATCGGCCTCTTCACTCTACTCCAGAATGTTAAATATTATCAAAATAATGTGGGGGACCCACCGACCATTCCAGAATGTATACAAGAGAAAATGCAAACAAGATAAAGAAACAAATAATAAATGAAGTGCAAAAATGTCTCAAACAATCTCCTTACAACCTCTTATTAGACTAGCTAAAGAGTGGGGTCAAGTGACACTCTTATTGGATCCGGATGAGATATTGATTTCTTTTGATTTTTGGATGCTCCAATATATTTTGAATGGAAGCAAATCCAAGTTTTGCGTAATGATGATTGGTCGATTAGTCAAATGGTTGTATGTTTGGGTAATTAATTGGACAACATAATGGTATGCAAGAGTGATTTCAATGGTAATAAATGACAGAGTAACACTACAAATTACTCAAGCTCCTAATGATGATTTTAGGGAATGGAAATTCTTATTTAGAGATCCAGAATAAGCCATGGATTGAGGAAGGTAGAATTAAATTAGTTGCACACTATTGATTTCATTTTCTTTATTTAACGTGGTTAATTTATTTTGCACGGCATGTTGACCTTTTGAATGAGAAATAAAGAGGCTTTATTTCAAATTAGTTGGCTCTTGAATTATTCTATAGTGTACGTGCATATTTTCTTTCTTTTTTTTAGGAATCTAAAACTTGAGTGGGATGACTAGTCAATTTAAGTGAGTTGGCTAGTGAAGTGGAGATGAGTGGAATATTAGTAGATAATTGTTTTATTATTTATTTCAATATCTAAATAAATTAGCCAAAGGGGTGTATAGTGTATAGAGACCGTAATAGAAAGAATTAAATTAATTTCGGAAGTGGGTATGGGTGAATAATGAGCCAAAAATTATTTTTGAATCTTATGTAACAATTACGGAAGGATATGGGCATTTTTGGAGGTTATAATGCGTAATGAGTATTTATAGGGTATCCACATCGTGCATTTTCCTATACAAATTTCTTACAATTCCTATGCTAACACATGAAATCCCAATAAGATGTGAGGAATCCAAGTCCATGAAATGAAGCTTTGAAGTTTCCGTCTAAGGAAAAAAATATGGCCTACAATGAATTCAATATTCCTATACAAATTGTAGTTGAGCCTTTAGTCAAAAGACTTTTGATTGGTTATATCACAACCTTAGAAATTGGTCTTCTTATTGCCACACTAAACTTGGGACTAGTGTGGGACTTAAGCTTGTGGCATTTAGTTTAGGAATTTTAGCTTATGGTAATTCTTATAATGTTTTTAACTTTGGTAATTTTTAGAAACTCACATTCTGGTCCTACAAAGAATCCCATCAAAACTAGCTTTTTAAATGTTGATTTTCTAATAAGATTGGTGGTGTCCCCTTTGTGCATTTTTTATTTGAGTGAGACTATATGTATAATTAGTTTATGTCTTCTTCCCATGTTTATACTATGTATTAACAAGGGAATTTATATTTGTTTATTCATTCTATTGCTCATACTCTTGCACCTTCTACAAGGTTTTCCATTTTTTATTTGCCTCCTCCCCTTCATCAAATAAATTTTTGAATACCATTCCTCATGTAATTGTATCCTAATGAATCTAATTTTATTAAATTTGCATATTATGCATGCAATGTATATGAATTGTGAATGGTGGATCCATAGATTCATGTTGGGCTATAAAATGATCTCTCTCTTGTACAATAATGATTAGGGTATTCTTTGAATAGATCAATGTGGAAATGTTTTATGTGGTTCTTTCTTATGCTCACTTATGATTTTTCGACTTTCATTTTATTTCAAATCAGCAAAAATTACTATTTGGGTATGTTCTACTTTGTAGTGTTTAAAATTATATGTGTGCAAAGATCAACGTTATACTTTTCAAGGAAGAAACCATCTTTTGTTTCATTTTTAATTCAAGAAACTAAATTGTTTAAATTAAATATTTACAAGTACAATTTTTTATTTTGTTGAATTTTGACTCTTAATTTTAAATTTTATTTATCTTACTTAGTCCAATTTAATTTTTGTATTGTTCTTCATCTTTAACCATTTTATTTTTTTACTTTTCACTTTTGTAGCAAAGGTGACATTCATTTTTCTCTCGAGTTTTTACACTAAATCATAATTTTCACACTCGTAGGTCATCTCTCTACAACAACCCCGTACCATTACTATTTATTACCCTACAAACATCAAAAAGAAAATAAGATATATATATATATATATATATATATATATTTTCTTTTGATAGGGTAATAAATATAATACTGGGTTATATATATATATATATTCACCCCACTTTAGTTCTCTTCTTTTGATGAGCCATAATCAACATATCTCCTTTCAACCACACTTAGACATGCCATGTATATAACTAATAATATGCTTTTATATGTACAACCTGGGACTAGATTTATAAAAAAATATTGTTGGATAGAAATCACTTTGAAGTTTTTAATGCCCTTTAAATATATTTCAATTTGTCATAGAAGGTTGTTTAAAAAAAATTACACTTTAAAAGAAATTAAAAATTTAGAATTACACGTCAATATTGAAATGAGGTCTTTTATATTAAATTTTCATTAGAAGGACCAACCAAAAAATCACTTTTCATACAAATATTAAATGCTATATTAATTTTTATAAATATTTAATTCATTTTAATCAATTAACTATTAAATGAATAATTATAGTAGTGTATAACTCATACTTACTTTCTATTTTCTATGTTAAAAAAACCTTTTTCACTTTACACAAATCATGCACAAAATCTAGGGAGAAAATGAATCACCACTAAATAAGAATTTAGTTGAGTGCCTCTATTTTCATAATAATAGCATTAGTTATTTAGATTTTTCTAGTCACTAAATGAATGTGGGGATTTTATTCTTAATGCCTTTATTTTATTTTTGAAATTGGGTTATTAAATATTGGTTGTTTCTCCAAATTTTATTATGAAATATTTGTTAAGATAATAATCTTAATTGTTATGCCTATAAGTTAACAACTTTAGTATTGTGTAATCAATGGATAGCTAAATTATTTAAGGACTCTTGCATGCTCTAAATTACTCTTGTATTTGAGATAGATTAAGGTATGTAATATTAAACCACATTTAGTTTTTTGAGGTCTGAAAAATTCATATGTTTTACATTTGTTTTGTATGTAATAAATATCTTGTGATTATTATTACAACCTTAATAGGCTTTAGAAAATTACAATTTTTTTATCGCTCTAAATTGTCTAACAAATCTTATTCATGAATAACAAAGATTTTGTTTCTTTTTGGAATCTTATATTTGTTATACCAACAATTTGACATTGAATGCCAAAGGACATTTTATTTATAACCCTAAAAAAATTAAGACTGGAAAATATATGAGAAGTAAAATATAAGTTTTGTTGTGAATCTACATAAAGCACATCCAAAGAAGACTATGTTCAAGGCATGAGATTAATGTGGTGAAGATGAAATGTGGAAAGATTCATTCCCTAATTTAATGAAACTATGGAAAATAGTTCTCACACTTCCAACAAGTACATCAACGTGTGAAAGAGGATTTTCTAAGTTAAATCACATTCAAACTATTGAGAGGTCTATATTTTTCTTGGATACATTAGACACATTAATGTTTTTATCTCTTTTTGCACCTCAAAAGTTGGATATAGTAGATTGGAATGAGGTATATGAGGAATCGAAAAGAATGAAATCTCACATACCTCTTCCTTTGAGTGATGCAAGTTGAACATGTAATTACTTTTTTGAATCTTGATTATTTAATTTAACTACCTTTCAAGATTTTTAGTTGATTTTTTAATATTTAATAATTTTGACTTTTCAAATAAAAATTATATAAAATAATCAAATATATATTGAAAGGTAATTAAGATTTTATTTTTTAATTGAATGGTAATATATTGTTTAATTTATCACTTATGAAGGGTCAAGCTTAACCTAGCCCTTCAAATTAAAATATAGGAGCCTTTCAAATTTGATGAGTCTCCAAATTATTAGTAAGTCGAGTGAACAGACATGCTTTTACACTGAAGGTGTTCCCCCTATGGTAAAGGGCATGCAGTCATTCATGCCACTGGGCCTAAACTTCACAGGCATTTTGACGTTTTTCTAATGTGATTAAATTTGACGGGTGTTTTGATGTTTTCACTTTTTAAGTTGTTTTTAGCTATGTTTTTTCTACAGATCGATGATTGCATGTTTTCGAGGCCACTTTTGGTAAAATTAGAAAATATGCATGTTTAAATTCTATTGCTTACTATTTATTTTTACTTGCAACCGCAGAAGTTATTTTCAATTCATTATCCCAGTGTTATAATGTGAAGTTTTGTGTTTATAGAAAGACCCACATTCTATTAAATTTGAATCCCATTCAAACAGATAAGGGACACCTTGTATCAAGTAAGTTGGATCCCGTAACTTTTATTTATTTAAGGAAATGTAAAATAAATGTGGGTAGTCAATCTCATCTCAGGTTGTTAAACCACATTAATGGATACTCACTGAATCAAGTTACTCTACTCAAGCTAATTCAAGCTTACAAATATGAGATAAATTGCAGACCTATTTACCATAGTTAATTCCGTAAGTGGTTACAACTCAACATCATTAGATGATTTGTCTACCACTTTTTAGCATAAGAGACTTTTTTTTATTTGAGAAATTCTGTGTTGAAATATATCATTACACGTGAGAAACCAACTGAATGAGCAGGTGAGTAAGCTACCAAACCTTACTATATATTTTTTATGTGAGCCAAACATCTTCACCAATTAAATTATCCAAGTGAAAGGTAGATTTCAAGGTTTACTATCAAATCACTATAAATCCATATACCAATTTAGCATTATGAGCCCCCCTTGTCAACCCCCACCACGGGATTTCTTTGTCTTCATTTTGTATACTATTAAAAAAATTTAAACAAAGTTTATCTTTATAGAGTTCATCCAAGTAAACAAGGTGCATCCTATGTGATTATATAATAAATAGATTCCATGGCATGCTTTTCGTGGTAACTGAAATCATTGATTTGAAATAGATGAATGCTCATTGATTATAGTCATTCACCCAATCTTTTTCACATAATGCAGGGCCCTAAAATGGGAAATTTGTTCCTCAAACATTCATGAAAATCTCTGAGACTTGAGTATGATGAGGACTGTGAATCTCTGGATACCATGGCTCAAGCAAGTAATAAGAGAAAAAGACATCGGTATTGATAAATTTGAAATAAATTCTAAGAAAAATGAGAGTTCAATGCTTTCAATCGTCCCTCTTCCTTATCTCATACTTGTTACACTTCCTGGTGGTATCGTTTTTTCCTTCCTTCATCAAAAAAACATTTAAATCCGACTACCTAATTGTATCAAAGAAAATTCACTTGTCATGTTTGTATTTCCTAGACCCTATGTTATTAGCTTTCATTATCTAGAGTTAATACTACACATATCTATCTCAAAAAATAAGTTATCTTCCACTAACGAGAAATAATATCGAACCATATAGCCATTATTGGCATTTGACATTTACAATTCTTTGCTTCTAAAGCATAAAATAAATTGATTTCCATTTAGTTGGATTTTAAATTTTACTTTTTATTTAACATATACCCAATAGCTGAGACTCTCAGGTTTGTTTTTGGGCCATTTGGGAGTTGGTCAAGACATAGAATTTTCCAAATTGGCTTGTTCATTGGGTTTATCTAGGAAATATGGTATGCATTTCTTTTCATGTTATAAATTTTTGATTTCCTCCACCTGAACAATCTGTGCAGACAAAGAATTCTTACCTTGGAGTCTATCATCCACTAGAGAGCTAATTTTTTCAACTCTTCCCGTAAGCCATTCATCTCCTCATAGACCTTCAAATTTTCAGCATTCACTTCTTCTCTTGAAGATCTTTCCAATCTCCTCACCCTTGACATCAGAATAGGTGTTCGATGGAAAAATGGCACACAATATTTTGTTATCACAAATGTTTACATGTTAATGTTAATTATTTTCCAACAAATGTTTCCATACAATTTTTCTAGATAGAACTTTTCCAATCTACCATTTTCATAGAGGAAATAATTCAAGAGAAGATAAGTGGGTCTTACAATTTGAGGTAATACCAAATTTCTTAGACTTTCAACTAGTTATTATCTTTGTAATCTATGCAATGAGTGAATTGAATGAACCATGATTTTAAAGTTGTAGAAGGTATTTTTGAGAAGCATTAAAGAATCCTATCTGACTTGAGATACAAGGCATGTATTTAGAGACATTTGAACTAGAATTTTTGGAACTATGAACCCACCTAGGAAAGGGAAAGGTCTAGAAAACAAAGTCACTTTTCCCAATGGATCAACCTTTGGTAAGTGGTAACCTAGTTTACCCAACACAAGCCTTTAATAAATCCATATTTCCTCTTATGTCTGAGCAGTATATTTTTTATCCATTGAAATATGGGACAATAAATAAAACAGATTACATCCAGGACAATTTCATCACAGTGTTTTCTCTAGACTTATTCAGTGACTCGAACTACCATAAAAATCCAATATATAAATACATATGATCATTATAACTTGATCAAAATTATATTAACACCAAGGTGGATGCCATTGAGAATTTGTCAATGTAACCATAAAGATTTGTCCATGGCACCCTTACCTTTTAGATGGGTGTAAACGCCAATAATATAGGATTATGCCTTTCTAAATTCTATCCAAATTGAAACCTGCAACATTCTTTCAGATAGAGAGACATTTCACATTTCAAAATGGCATTCCTTTCTAATTATTTCCATGACTATTTTGTTGTCTGATTTTGATTGAATCTCTGTTCACATTCCAATGTCAAAGACAACTCCAACCACATTTCATTTCTCCATTCTCTAGACAAAAAACCTTAAAAAGACTTACAGATAAATGACAAGAATAATATGCTTATTAGGTTTGTGTTATCTTTAAATTATTTTGTTTCAATATAATATTTATTCATCTATATTTATCATATCATAAGAACAAAATCTTGTTTCATAGTCCACTTTGAATGTATTTAAAAACTATGAAAAATACATTTTATTTTTATTAATCTACTACCACAAATTTTTGTTTGATTGCCGTCATATATGGCTAATAATATAATGAAGAATTGTAGGAGCCTTTAGAATTCTTATCATCTCCACCTAGAGGAAGGTAAGTGCAGTGATTTTATGCCAAATCATGTGCAAATATCCTTCCACCAATATATCTCATCTACTCTTTGAAGAAGATATAATATCCAACACCCATAAATAAAAATCGTTAAACCTAAACCTGATCCGTGATGGTGTTTGGGTAATCTGTTTCCAATTCTTGTCGAAATCCCACTCCCACACAGCTAAGGTTTTATCCTCTGCATCATGTGCAACCATCAGAATGGAAGACCGCCATGAAAGTATCTTGGCATGCAGTGGATCCTGCACAGTGGCGGGCAGAGATACAAATGGACAGGTGATATCCAATTTACAATATTCTTTAATTTTGAAATCCATGATGTCAAATTCTGAAGAAGGGTTGGAATATGCCATAATGAAGAAGAAATCATGGAAAAACATTATTATTTTACAATCTGCCATTTCCAAGTCATGTGTCAAACATTACATCTATGAAAACTCCACTACATTAACAATGTAGGCTTACTTCATATTTGTAAGAATACCTTTGCACTATTAATGTGGCATCGTTTATTTCCCATATATATTTCTCTATGACCACCCTCTTTTATGATCAACCATGACAAACTAAATCAATGCAAAAGGAAGATACAAGACATTAATAGGATTTTGATGCATTTAACTAGGAATCACTTTTAAACTCATCTCCTTTTGAGATAATCCCCCATTGCATTACACTCTCCATGCCACCTTGAGAAGAGGGATAAAAGTGTTCAACCTACAAGGGAGGCATAACATATCAAATTTCAATGTTGTGTAGATACCTAAATTTGGTATTTATACCCTTGATTTCCCGTGTGCGCATATTTATTTAATCCATCCCCCTTATTTAATTAAATGCCCACTTTAATATCTATCACCTTTAATTTACATTAATTAATAAATATTTAATTAATTAATTAATTAATTAGTCCACATCCTTTGCTTCCCTTTCCCTAATGGACTTTATGTTTCCCATCCCTATGCTTTTTCTAACCTATCTCTACTGCCAAATCACCTACACCTCATCCCTAAAATCATCTTCCCGCCTAATGCTTTAAAGCATTCAATCCCATCCTTAAAAACAGAAAATCATGCCAAAAGCAAAAAAATCCTCCCATTGGGGAAATTTTCCCCAAACTTAGTGGCGACCATTGATTGTTATCAACCCTATAAAGTTGAGTGCTTTCTTTCCATTTGTAATTATATGTATGTACATACCCCCACATTTTGTAAAATGCAAGCTATTTATCTTTCCGAACATCTCTTAAATGATCAAAAAATATTAGATCCCCTCCTAGCTTGTTTGCATTACTTGTAGACATTCCTTTGTGAGGTTATTATCGTTTGGTGTGATTTCACGTAGTTATTATCATATTATTGTTTCCTTGTTTGCATCTAACCTTTTTCAAGTACAGAAACACTCGGGACTCCATTATCAACCTAGAATTCAAGCTTTCCTACTTGCAGGTTCTCTGATCCAGTTTGTTTCCCTCGACCTTGTTCAGCATCACCCAGATCGTCATCGATTTTTCTAGGTCACCATCGACCCAGCCCTCTACCCCCATCCATTTGGTCATAGATTCCTTTCATTTCCTCTTCCATCTCTTGCATCATTTCCAGACCCTAATTTTTCCATCCGCTTCTTTGAACCCATATATTTTTTAGCCCAAATCCACTGTGATCCTTGTTACCTTGCATTTCCTTTCCTCATACCTCCTCCATATGTTTTTTTGAGTATCTACATGCCTATGTTTTGTGTGGCTTTAACTCAGAGCATCTAGATCCATGTTGATAGTTGTTGTTCCATCCTTTTGCCTCAAATCACCATTGACCTACCTCTGCACAATCTGGGTCATTGTTGACCCAAACTAGGTACATTTAATTTGCATTTATTTCAATCAGATCAATATTAATTCAATCATTATTACTTTTAGATTTTGTAAATCCTTGAGTTTTTACACACTTTCATTTTATCTTTACTTTGTATCAATTTTGTTTAGCAATGGTGTTTGACATCCACCAAGAAAGTTAAATGCTTCTCGGGATAGCTTTGTCAGGCAAGCACCACCCAAAACCATTTAATCAATCCCATTTCAGTGGGTCTTATTTGTAGGTTCCATCTGGTTTACAGCAGTGGAATCCATCATTATTTTGTGCCCATATCCCATCACATCCAAGTTAACATAAACCCTCCAACATTTCTGAGTTGTATACTTTCTTTAGTAGGTAACTCATTAATTTTAAATGAATGAGAAAATACTAAAACATTCCTAACATGCCCTGTGTGACCACCGTTTTGTGATCTCTTGCATTTATTTATTTTGTCTTTGGTTTTTTTGTTTCCACTAACACTGCAACGTGAATCTCTACTTTATTGCTTGCTCGTGTTGGATTTGGGCCTAGATTGTTCATCACTCAAGAAGCCGACAAATAGGAAAAGCATTATCTAGGTATTCCTCATTTTTTTCCTATTTTCCTCCTTTTTGCATCATAATTTTCCATTCTTGTTTGTGTACTTATCGAATATCACACTTCATTTTCGGTTTAAAAGAACATTCTTTCGCATCCTTCTTGCTCATATAGTCTAATTAGGGATTTAACCTTCTACATTTCACACTTTATCACACACAACCTGAACCTCACAAATCAAATCAACACATCAAAACATTCCCTTACCCGATTAACTAATTGGGATTTCACCACCTAATAGGAAGCCGCCTGAGACTTCCCTAGCCATAACAAACCTCAAACCAAAGATAGTTTTCCTTCTCTTAGATCCTTTGTTATCCATCCCCTCTTCTTTTCACACTTTCTTAAATAAATCAAGAACATAAAAAGAACTGTTTTCTTGACTTGCTTGGGTAAAACTTGTTTCATGCCCATAATTACTTGTTTAGAAGCCAAAATAATGGAACAAAACCTAGCTTCAAATAGTTCCTTATCTTAACAAATGTTCACCACAATAGTTACCTCATATGTGCCCTTGATTACTTCTTTCATGAGCACCTAACCCCTCATCAATGTCTCTCACCCATAACATATAGTTCATACTACAACTTTAGGTGAGACCAACCCATTCTTACACCATCAATGTATCTCGTCTAGGCCAGCTACCTCTCCATCTATTGGATCAGAGTCTTTGGACCTCCCAAGGTCCTTCTTAGTGATACCATGTTATAGGAGCTCCTGGACACCAATCTGGTGGCACTTCAAGATTATCTCCTTAAGAGATCAACTCATATTCCCTTAGATGGTTTGCCACTCCAACAACTTTATGCTTATCAAACCAATCCACAAACTACCCAACTTGTAGTAAATGATATTTCTATAACCCATCTTGCTTCCTCTTCTACTAATCCCCCACCTCATCAAACTACTCAGATAGTCACACATATTCCCCACAATATCCCATTGATCAACACGACAATAACACTACCCTCCCCCTCACCACTTTGGTCACTATTGTCAATAGTGCCCCTAATCAATATGCCCAAACATTATATCCCATATTTGGATAGTATGCCCTTCTCACATCTAGCATGCCTGTTAATACTTCCCAACCCCCTTTAATGAGTACTTTATCATATTTGGTATCTAACCCTTTTCAACAAAATTTTCAACCAAATCATACCCACATTCCCACTGAGCACTTACCATAGCATCCTTCCTAATCCCAACAATAATATCATCTTCCCATCTCCCGTAGCAATTATTTCAATGACCACCCTTTCCATCAGCCCATGATGATTTACACTCACCCACACATCTGCAATTTCATCAACAAACTCATCCAACCACTTCTTACATTCAACCTTTGCCTCTCATCCCCCAACAGACTCTTTCGAATGACCCTATGTAGGCTCTTGTGAATAGGTAAACCAATCTCGAAGTCACTACTCTAGGATCCAAATTTTCATTATCCTATGAAAAATCTGTAATGAGCCTATTCACCCATTCGTACTAGTTAAATTATATCCTCTACTATGGGAATTTCTGAAATTCCCAAGTTTAACAACAAATAGTATCCACAACAACACCTTTGTGCATTTAGACATGCATATTACCTTATCATGCATGATCAAGACTTAATGCTTTGTACTTTCCCCATGTCCTTGGTTGGTCCTACACTAGACTCGTACAATAGTATCCCTCAATATTCTATATTCTTCTTCTCCCAACTTACACAATTATTTTTAGAACACTTTTCGATTAACATTGTGTGCAAAGTAACTATCAATGATCTATACACTATTTGGAAGTTTGAGGACAAGTCCATTGTAGAATTTTTCACGTGAGTGTGTGTCATTATAATCTAGTTATCCTTCCCTCTCCCGTAAACTGACCTCATTAAGATCTTCTCACATTTGTGTGTGAAGCGTATATCTTCTTTTTTATAAATCCAATAATTTGAACCTTCGACGAAACATTTACAATGGCTCACAAACTTGAAACATGCACCCTTGAGTAGGGTCATTTAAAATTAAAATCAAATAAACCTAAACATGAGTTTACCAAACCTTCTGCGTAAAGTTACAAATAAAAAATAGTGGCCAATGTTGTTGTCGTTAAATCATCTCCTGCACCTATATCTAGTACGTTGACTCAACAACAAGCTCTTTGACCAAATCTTAACTACACTACCATTGGGGATTCATATAGTATAATATTTGAAATTTTTATGGTAGTAAATATTATCAAGCTCCCTTCTATCGGGCTAGTTGAAGAATCTAGAATGAATCCCATGTGGTATTATGAAGACCATTACTGCAAATACCACCAAGTCTAAGTACATGACATAGAGAGATGTCAAAATTTCAAGGATTTGGTCCAAAGACTCATCGATCAGGGTGATCTTCAAGTGGAAAATCCAAATGCTTCACCCAATCAACCACTTGACATCTAAAAACAATCTTTCCCAAATCATATTCTAGCAATCCAAGCTACCACTTCTACTATAACCCAAGCACCCAACGCTCACACTATAATTAACACGAGTACTACTGATTAGGAACCTATCACATCCACAACTTCCCATCCTTTATCGTTGATCACATCCACTCCCTTTGATATCCTTCCTACATCTATCATTCCTACATCTATCCCAAAATCCACTCCCATATCTATAAATACTAGAACCCCATTTGCAAATATATCATTTATGCCCCTAAAGACATTCATGAAGCAACCACTCCAACTTATTTCCACATCTAGTGTTGGTCCCTCATCAAAACCCTTACCCATATCATCTATCCACCTCACCTATATCCATTCCACCCTTTCCCATCATTCCATCATTAGAACCTTCACCAGTCCCTCCTCCCATTATTTTACCCATCTCAAGTATTGTGGTTATATCCATACCTTCTTCCTCCACACCAATTCCATCATTTGAGGAATTTTAAAAATACTTCAGCTTGCAATGACTTCAAGTGTTCCTTCCATATCATCAACACTATCCAATCAATCTCCACTTTCCATAGATCGACTCAAACAAGTGTTGCTTCCTACACCCTAACCAACCATAACATCATTATTTGACTCCTTGGTAAAACTTGTTGTCACTCCTCCAAAGGATGCATCTTCACATATAAAATCTATAATCCCTCCTAGAGTTAAACCATCCAATCCAAAATCATTTGTTTCAGGACCATGAATATTTCAACCCACCAATCCAAGACCATTCAACACGAAAACACTAACCAACATCAGAATTCAATTCAAGTCACCAAAACAACAATATACTTGATTTTTCCCTAAACATCCAAGAAATCTCATAAGGAATATTCTAACACTTTAGCTGGATCATATACGGAAATATTCCAACACTTAATAAAACCTCTACAATCACACTTCTACCTATCAAGACCTTTGACCCAAAAGGAAAGAAACCTTTATGGTTCAATTCCAACCTTATGTGCACCTTTCATCGCACCCTTGGTCATGATACTAAACATTATAGAGTGCTCTAGGCCATTATCCATAACCTTGTTAAAGAAGAAATACTTATTCTTGGACCATTCCAGTCCCTACCTTCCATATTTAGTCCGATATTTGTTATTTCACCTTCAATAGATGACTCTTCTAGGGATGGTCCCCATTTTTCATTAATGTTATTCGGGTGTCCACTCGATTATGCTCGCGTGATCTAAAACCAATCTCCGAACTAAAATCCAAGACCTTATTCACCATTCCTCCTCCTAAGGAGTTAGCCACATCATCAAAACCTAAGGTTTCCATTTTAGCATTCCCAAGCCTATTGAACAAAGTATCGTTAAACAACTTCATTTGCATCAAGGCCCCAATCAAGATGTCTCTTTACAAGATCATTCAAAGATTTCCAAACCATCGAAAGGATCTTACTAAAGCCTTAAAGTGTATTCCCATGTCCAAGAATGAGGTTCAACCCTTTGCATCTCTCATAGGAGCATTCACTACTTTTGCAGCTATCTCATTTGATGATATTGAAATTCCTTACATCCCACCAGAAGAGAAAAATATTCCTCTCTTTATTATGGTCAGGATAAACGATACGGTTATTTGGTGATCCATGATCGATAGTGTGGCGAGAATTAATATTCTTCCCTCACACACTTTCAATCAACTCAATATCCCAAAGGAATCTATCACCCAGACACCTACGGTCCTCCACACTTTCAACGATATCGTCACTCCCACCTTTGGAATAGTCATTCTTCCCATCCGCATTAGAGAGAATCTCATCCATAAGGTATTTTATATCATTGAAGGAGAATTTCAAGTACAATTTTTTCCTTGGAAAATTGTGGATCTGTGCCATGCATTGTGTCCTCTCTACACTCCATCACCCCCTTAAATATGAGCATGAGGGAAATATTCTCATACTCCCCGAGGATGTTCCTCCCTTCCAAGGGTGCAACATGACCTATAGACCAAATTATGCACTCGTTCCTAAGCACAATCCTTTTGCACCATCCACCAGTTTAGTCATTCCCTCATCCAAACTCCCTAACGGTGACTCCCTAGATAACGTAATGGACAAACTTATGATGGGGGAGTATCATATCCTCACACTCGAACAATCTTTGCACTCCTCACCATATCAATAGACCTGATAAGGCACCTATGTACCAACTGGACATCGGGGATCTTGTTCCCTTTGGTCCACCACATCTTCGCACCAATATTATTTATGGTGGTTTTGATACCTCCTCTTCCCATATCAACGATATTTCACATGTCAAACCTTATACCAATGGATTTGAATTTCTCAACAAACCATCTTTTTCCTATACCTATCTCCATCGCTACACATGGATTCGACTTAGGCCATTATGAGCACAACCCACATGGCCTTATTTCTAATCAATATCGTAAACCATGTAAAATTTTTGGGCTAGGCTACTAGGAGAAATCCCTTAAGCCCATCACACCATATGAGATACTTGCAGGACATGCCTTCTCCGCCTCCTCTATCTCTTTTAACTTTCAAGACATGGACATACCTTCTTTACCTTCTCCATCTCTTCTGACTCTTAAAGACATGAACATACCTTCTCTACCTTCCCCATCTCTTCTTGGCTCTTGAAGACATGGAAATGAATGACAACATTTATATTACTTCTGACTTTATTTTTAGTCTCCACCATAACTTTGGGGCTGATCACTTATTAGTGTGAAAATCAAACTAGGTCCCTTCCCCTATGCCATCTAGACATCATAGAAGAGCACTCTTCTATCATTAACGTCCTTTAGTGTGCTAGAAATGATGTCATTCTTTCCCACATGGGGGTAGAAGATTCTTATCTTCAAAATACCTTATCATCTTACACACCTACTCATCTTAACAAAGCCACCATCGATGTCAATATCATAACCCCTTAGGAGCCTTACATTCTCAAAGTGGGCAAATCTCTTGATCCACATGAGCTGGAATCTTTCACCACCTTCCTCTCCCATCATATCCAAGAATTTACATGGTCATATTTAGACATACCAGGTCTTAACCCTTCTATCATTGTCCACAATATCATCACCTATCATAATACTAAACTGGTAAAGCAGAAGCTTCTCCGTATGCATCCTTGTGTTTCCCTCATTGTTAAAGAAGAGATACAACACCTTGCTTCTTCCAATTTCATAATTCCCATCGACTATCACAATGGGTTTCCAACATTGTTCCCATCTCCAAAGCATTGGTAAAGCTTCATATATATATACCAATTTTTGATATATCAATCTCATTTTCCCCAAAGATGACTTCCTCTTCCAAATATTGATTTTCTTGTGGATCTTACCACAGGTCATGAGATGTTTTATTTCATGGATGGTTTCTCTGGTTACAATCAAATTCTCATTGCACCAGAGCATCAACACAAAACCTCCTTTATCACTCCTTAGGGGACCTTTTGCTATCGTGATATGCCCTTTGCTTTAAAGAATGTCAGTGCTACCTATTAACATTCCCTAACTTATATATTTCATGATCTCATCTACAAAACTATCGAAGACTATGTTAATGGTATTTTAGGAAAATCTAAACATCAACGTGACCTTCTTTTCATTCTTGAAACAATTTTCAAGTGCGTTATTTTTTTTATCTTCATCTCAACCCAGCCATGTGTGTACTTAGAGTCTTAACATACAAAATCCTTGGCTTTATCATTTCTATTAGGGGCATTGAAGTTGACCGCAAAAATTAAGGAAATTATTGAAATTCCTCCTCCTTCTAATCTCAAGAAACTTCCCAGCCTTCAAGGTCACCTTCAATCTGTTTGTCATTTCATCTCACAAGTCTTAGATCCTTTTCAAAATTTTCATCACCTCCTTCGGAAGGACATAGAATTTAATTTGGATCACAATTTCTAGAAGGATTTGACGATCTTAAACAATATCTCCTATCTCCACTAAAGTGCTTACACCTCCATGCGAGGGGGACAATTTTATTTGTACATTTCACTACTAATCATGCCCTAAGAGCTATGTTTGAAAATTACAATGATCAAGGTTGTGAGCAAGTTATTTATTACATCAGTCACACCCTTCATGACTGTGAAACCCACTACACTTCGAATCAAAGGTTGTGTTGCATGCTCTTCTTTTCTACTTTGAAGCTTCGACACTACCTCCTTAATCATAAGATGTATGTCATTACTAGTTTTCATTTTCTTAAAAAAATGCATTCCAAGTTATATCATAATGATTATATCACTCATTGGATCATGCTCATGAATGAGTTCAAGCTTGATTTCATTTCTCAAAATCTATTAAGGGAGAAGTTATTGCTGATAAATTAGTAGAATCCCCTCTTCCTAGTACGCATCTTCCTCATGAGCATTTTCCGGATGAATCCATTAACCATTTTCATCACAAATATAACCCTCTCAAATTCACTCTCTTCTTCGATGGCTCTAAGTGTCAGCAAGGGGAGATGATGGTGTTCTTTTTATTCCTCCATAGAAAACTCCTATTCCCTCGCATATAAAATCAATTTTGAGTGTAAAAACAACATGGAAGAGTATGAGGCCTCATCTTGGGTCTTGAAATGAATGTCTTTCTATGTGTTCAAATTCTTGACATATATGGGGATTCCAAGCTTATAATGAAACAAGTCATAGGAGAGTATCAATGTAAAAATGATACTCTTCAAAAATATCATGACATTGTTCATCTTATCCTTAAATCCTTTTATTCCTACACCATCCAAATTGTTCCCGACCGAATCGTTTCGCTGATATGATAACATCCCTTGCAGCTCTCATCCCATGGAAAATAGAATAGTCTAAGCTTCTTGTCATCATTCATCATCGTGATCAGCCTTTCCATGAATTACCATAGGTTAATCTTATTGAATATAATTCATCAGACCTTTGGTATTCTCAAATATTTGATTACCTATTCCAATTATTTATTCCTCTTTATCTATCTAAAAACACTAAGAGGTCTTTTCTTCAATGTACTAACCACTATGTGATCCTTGGTGGCATTCTTTATAAACACATATTTGATGGTGTTCTTCTCCGATGTCTTAAAATCCCATAAAGCCTCCCAAGCCATGCAGGAAGTCCATGATGGTATTTGTGGTGGTCACTTTACTGGCTTAGCCGTTGCAAAACGCGTTCTCTATCTTGGCTATTATTGGACTTAACTCAATCATGATTTTTGTAAGTATGTTAAGAAATGTGAAAAATGTTAGCACAATTCCAATCTTATTCATATCCCTAGTCAATATTTACATCCAACTCAGGACCTTTCGCCATTTTTCGCAATGGGTTATCGATCTTATTGTTCTTATTAATCCTCGTTCTTCATAAAGTAACATCACTCTATCATTATCAGAATGAATATTTCACCAAATGGGTGGAATAAATCCCACTCACCTCAACTAAATCTGGCCTAATCATTAATTTTATTTATGAACACATTATTTGTCACTTCAGTGTTCCCCACAAACTTGTCATGGACAATAGAAAGTCCTTTAAAAACAAAGATCTCAAGAAAATATGTAACACATTCAACATCCAACTCAACTTCTCTTCTCCATATTATCCTCAAGCTAACGGCCAAGCCAAAGCTACCAATAAAACCCTTCAAACATTCTTTCAAAACTATTGATCAAGCAGTCGTAATTGGTATCTCCAGCTTCATTTTTCCATTTTGGCCTATCACACTAGCATTCGTACCTCCATGGGGGCTATGTATTTTTTTCTTATTTACGGTTCCAAATTCATCCTTCCTCTTGAAGTTCAAATTCCATCTTTGCATGTGTCCCTTCACGACTTCATCTCTGATGAAGACTATCACCAAGCTCGCCTAACACAGCTCGAGTTGATATATGAGCACCACCTTCTCACTCTTGAACACAATAATATTTACAAAGAGCACCTTAAAGAACGTAACTTTAATGTTGGAAACCTCATACTCAAATAAAATCATAATTTCACTACTCTAGAAAGGAGATAACATAGAAATTTTTCCCCTAACTAGATTAGACCATACATTAGTACACACAAGTATGGGTTGGGAACCTATCATTTGGCCTCCCTTGATGGTAAATAGGAAGTGGAACCTCTTAACGCATTGCACTTGTGAAAATTATATTCTTAGCATATTTACTAGTGTGCCCTTAGTCATATCTTTAGATCATTCCTCCATCTTAGCCTCTTTTATCTTTCGTCATGATGATTTGGAATTATGTGGTCTTCCATCACTTCCTAGATGTGACCTTAAATATGGGCACCATGGCTCTACCCATAGCATATTCCTTATGGATAGGTTCTCCCCTTTGGTGAGAACTCCACGATCATCACATCCATCACCCTCTTATTCACCTATTGGAACCATGCAAAGGGTCCAGGGGTGTCTCTTGTATAATCATTATCCCCTCCTAAGTGGTCTAATTAGCTAGGAACAACTCTTCCCCATGTAAAATTCAATAATCATGGATGCTCTTGTGAAAAATAAAAGTTATAGAGAACATATTGATCCTCGAAGGATAGTTATCCATCCAAAAAATGCAAATCAAAATCAAATTCAAAAGAAAATCAAAAGAAATAGACTAATCCCTAAAAGGATGACTATCATATTATTATTTCCATTTGTATATTGTATAAAGTAGACCATACCCTCAAAATATGGCTACTCCTTATGGCATTTGAATGCTTCCCGTATTGATCAATCTTCCATTTTATTAGCATCCTAATAAAGCTTCCCGCATTGATCAACTTTCTTCTAGCAGACTTCCCACATTGATTAGTTTACTCTTTCCCCTTCCTAGAGCTGGGGCATAGTTTTAGGGAACACCACTTTTGGAGAACCTTTTTCCCTTTTTACAAGCACATCTCAAACTCCTTTTTCATGTCAACATTAGGTTTATGATATCATCTCATCCTTTGTTTCCTTACGATATTTTGTATAACTAACTATCGTTGGTTATTTTCTAACATTTGTATTGGTCGCATGTACCTTGCATCACTTGGATCCTCCTCTTGTTTACCTCCAATGCAATTGTAGGCATATTTTCCTAGTATATTCCTTGATATGACATAGATAATTTTATATGTATAGGTCGCTATCGTTAAGGTCGTGTCTTATCCTACTCCTCATTTTATCTTTTCATCTCTCTCTCTCTCTCTCATCCTAAGTCCCACTAGGCCATACATATTTTCCCTTTGGGACACTCCTCTTAACCATTCATTTCTTTAAGTCCATATTTGTGGCCATACTCATCTTTCCCCTAGGAATTTTATTACGATATTCAAATTATCCCTTTTAGGCATACATTCTTTTTCCAAAGTCCACATTTGTGGCCATATTCTATATTCTCCCTTTAGGGCATTCTATTTTCATATTCTGAATCCTCTCCTTCTCATTTCAAAGTCCACTTCTGTGGCCATATTCACTCTTCCTTCGGGCATTTTATTTCACAATCTTATTCAACTTGCGCACAAAGCCTAGTTGGTGGCCATACTTTCTCCTCTTGGGGCATACCTTTTTTACCTCCTTTTGTCTTTATGGCCATAATTTTCCCCTTTTGGGGCATATTTTTAACTTTCTTCCTTCACGGTCATACCTTCCCCTTTTGGGCATTCCTTTTCACCACTCATCTTTTTCATTTCTCCTTTCGGGCCATA
The DNA here is from genome assembly GCA_018340775.1 of Taxus wallichiana var. yunnanensis. NCBI lineage: Eukaryota > Viridiplantae > Streptophyta > Pinopsida > Cupressales > Taxaceae > Taxus > Taxus wallichiana. The sequence continues at coordinate 354,128,572 of CM031243.1, read as the reverse complement.
TTTTTGCTCCCCTTTGGGGCACCATTATTTTCATCCTCACGAAACATATCTTTTCACTCGACTTCTTGTGCGAAAGGATTTCACATGCTTTTCACATATAGTTGTGCATACTTGATGACTTTCCTATGACCCATTGGTCATCCTATCTTGCATCCATACTACAGTGACCTTCACTCACTCACTGGTTTGTAGAACATGTTGTAGCTCATCTCCATTGAGATTGCAATTGTCCTATACTGATGTGATATTGGAGTCACCGCCATAGTTTTTATTAATATTGTGATCTTTTTTTCGTGTGGCATATTTCCTTGGTTATGTCTTCACCCACCAGCCCTTCATCATCTACTTGTTTCAAATGCGTCATCGATTTCCTTTGACGTCATCGATCCCCTGTTTGAGGGGGAACTCATCATCTACCTTTTGTCAATCCTCATCACCCTCTTATCGTTTTTGTCTCATGGCTTGCATTCTCAAACCACTCAACAAAAATGAAAAAATATAGACACCTAAATTCAGTATCTATATCCTTGATCACCCGCACATGCATATTTATTTAATCCATCCCCCTTATTTAATTAAATGTCCACTTTAATATCTATCACCTTTAATTTACATTAATTAATTAAGCTTTAATTAATTAATTAATTAATTAATCTATTAGTCCACATCCTTTGCTTCCCTTTACTTCCCTTGCCCTAATGGACTTTTTATTTCCCATCCTTACACTTTTTCTAACCTATCTCTACTACCAACTCACCTACACATCCTCTTCTCACCCAATGCTTTGAGGCATTCAATCCCATTTGTAAAAAATAGAAAATCATGCCAAAAGAAGAAAAATCCTCCCATTAGGGAAACTTTCCCCAAAGTTGGCGGTGACTCTAGCCCGGTTGCCGTTGACCTTATAAATCCAAGTGATTTCATTCCATTCATAATCAGATGCATGCACATACCCCAATGTTTTTGTAACCTACGAGTTGCTTCTCATGCCAAAACATCTCTGCAATGATTACAGACCTCTTAGATACCCTCCTAGTTGGTTTGTATTGCTTGTAGACATTCCTTTGTGAGGTTATCATCATTTGGTATCATTTTATGTAGTTATTATCATATTATTGCTGCCTTGTTTACATCTAACCTTTTCAGCTTCAGAAATAGTCGGGACTCAATTATCATCTTATTCTATTAGGTTTTCTACTTGCAAGTTCTCTAATCCAGCTTGTTTACCTCGGCCTTGTTTTGCAGACTACCTAGATTGGCATCAATTTGTTCAGATCACCATCGACCCAGCCCTCTACCCCCATTTGTTTTGTCTCATATTCATTTCAGCGCTTGTTTAATCTCTTGCATCATTTTCAGACCCCAATTCTACCATCCTGCTTCTTTGAACCCATCTAATTTTCATCCCAAATCCACCGTGATCCTTCTTACCTTGCATTTCCTTGGCCCAAACCTCCTCTGCAATTTATTTCCAGTATCTACATGCCTTTGTTCTGTATGGCTTGCACTCATAACATCCAGATCCACGTTCACAACTATTGTTTTATCCTTCCACCTCAAGTCACCATCGACCCAGACCAAGTACATTTAATTTACATTCATTTCAATCAAATTAATATTAAATCAATCATAATTACTTTCATATTTTGTAAATCCTTGATTGATCACATACTTTCAATTATCTTTACTTTGTATGAATTTTGTTTAACAACGGCAGTTGACCACCACCAAGAAATTTAAACGCTCCTCGGGTTTGGTTTTTGGGCTACTCCCACCCAAACCATCTAATCAATCCCATTTCAGTGGGTCTTATTGTAGGTTCCATGTGATTTGCAAGAACAAAATCCATCATTATTCTACACCCATATCCCATCGCATATGAGGTAACATAAACCCTCCATCATTTCTGAGTTGTATACTTTCTTTAATAGCTAAATCATTAATTTAAAACAAACGAGAAAAAACTACAACATGTTGAACAAAAAAAACATCCATATGCAATTAAGCTAATTTTTTTTTGGTGAGGTATTTTTGTTCATTCGGATTTGCTCAAAATTGGTGAATGATGATTGTTGTTTGTGTTTGAGTAGGGTTGTTGATGATCATTCAAAGAATGCTCAAAATGCATATTTACGAGGCGACTACCATACTGCTAGGATTATGTCAAAGAAATCCCAACAAGAGTACTTAGCAGAGAGAAATTAAATTCCAAAGTGGCCAATGAAATTCTTCAAATTAGAAATGAAAAACATAATGTTTGTAAATTAGATCTTCATTGTCTTCATGCATTGGAAGCAATGGATGCATTGGCATCTCGCTTGGAAATGATTGAGTATACTATTTCAAAAAGCATTTCTACCTCATCAGGTCAGAACATTAATTTCCATACAAACGAGAAATCTCTGCAAGTTCTCTCAACGTGCATGTTGAAGTCATTTGAACTAGAGGTCATAACAGGTAATTGATATTTTATTTTGTTTGTAAGATTCAAAATGTCTAATGCACTTTTCTTAGGATGGAAATATGAGGAGGATGTACCACTGCCCTTAAAATGGAAATATGCAAGAAATAATAACTACATTTTTGTAGTGGTACATCCTCCTTGTATTTCCTTTTTGTGATGTAGCAGTTTTGATCAACTATACATAAAATAGAAATAGGTGTGTAATATGAACTGATCTTATATTTCCAAGTACTCCCATTAAATAGATAATATTAGTCAAAGGGACATAAGCCTTTATTATGTTCTAATAATTGTTATGATATTCTTACTACAGTGTTAGGAATACACAACCATGTCGGTGTAGCTCTTCCAATGGCTATTAAAAATTTCCTTACTGATAAAGGGTATGTGCTCATCAAGCCTTTACATAACTTATTAGGGATTTACATCTTAGATTAGGTTGAGGCCTACAGGGTATGTAGTATTTGAGAAAAACATTCCCTTGATATAGAATTTCTATTGGTTGATGCAAGTACAAATTCAATGAAGCTAGAGTTGGGGTGATTGTTGTTTGCCCAAAGTTTCAGTACAATTAAGAGGCATTGTAGAGACTGGGAATGCTAGCCATTGTTGTTGAATATGCAAATTGTATAGTACAATTCACTCTTAAGGTTTGTATACCAAAGTTTAACATTTTATTCACCCAGTTGCCAAGTAATACTCATTTGAATTAACTTTATTCTAGGTGAGAAGGGCATCCTGAATAAGCTCAACTTTTACTTGTATATTTAATCTGATACACAATAAATTCATTACCATTTCTCACCTTTATCATATTTTCTAGATGCCTACTCATGAAACATGAAGTTTGTTCTTACCTTATAGTGGGAAAGGTTAATAATATGCCTTTAATTGAGGCCACATGGTCATCGTATCTTATACATAATTGTCATTTATGGTCAATTGATAGGTCTGATGTTGTTTGATGGCATGTTTGTCATATTATCTATGTATGAATGTATTCTTGTAAAATGTTAGTATTTGTGCGGTCTTACCAAACATAAATAATATTAGTTGGGGATTGATAGACAATAAAAAGGAGTTTATGAGGTTATGACATGTATTTGCATTTTAGACCTTGTGAAATATTTAAAAGGATTAATTGCTGAAAAAATGACAGTTGCTTAATAGGTTGAGTAGTCACATGATAATTAACTGTTCAATCATTTTAGTGAATGATTTTTCAAAATTTTGAGTTGATGAGGCTTAGGGTATACAATCCACATTTGGAACACCTGGATCAGGGGACTAATACAATTAATTCTAGGAGGAATACTCTAACCAAAGTAAATAGAGAAATCTCAATAGTCAAAATAAAAAAACTAACACCATTCAACATTCACATTGCATTGTACACATACAATTGTTAGTAAAATATTCCAACCACTACTCTAAAAACAAGTATACATGTATCACAACATAATATAAAATAACAAGTGTGCACATCAAGCCTCCCAATGTATTCCTCGTCTTATACCTAAAACACTCAAAAAAATTAAAACAAAGTGTGCTCATCAAGCTTCCCAATCGATACTTCGTGTAAACACTTCCAAAAGAAACAGCTCGGCGTTGACCGCTCTGCCTCCAAATAAATATTGGGGAGCAGGCACCTGGATGTGCATTGCCTGGTAGTGAGTCAATAATCCTTCTTCAACATGAAAATGGATGTCAATGCCATGATTGCCAAAATATGGTCTTTCATCGGCCTCTTCACTCTCCTCCAAAACATTCTTCCTTCCCAATTGCATCAAATTTTAATGCGATGGTATTCATTCCTGCTAGAGTATTTCAATCCTCCTCATTATCAGGTAGAAATTCCAGAATTCAAAGACAATCATGGAGTGAGCGGCAATGATCTTTATGACAGCGTACAACACTATGTGCAAAGTCTGCAAGCCATTGCCCCAAGAATGACTGCGTTTCGCGCAAGGAATTCCCTCAATTCGGGCTTCTCTCCAGCTGATGAAGAGGAAGTGGAGGACTCGTTCAAAGGGGTCAGGGTACGGTGGTGGCACAAAACCAAGGCTGGGGAAAATGGCAACATTGAGAGGCGGAGCTATACTCTCAAACTGCCCAAGGCAGATAGAAAGTTTCTCTCCGCTTATTTCAATCATGTTACAAGACGCGCAGCCGAATTCATTACAGCGAATAAAGAGCTCACGCTTTACACCAATGCTGGCGATGCTTGCTACGGCGATGGATGGACGGGGGTTCCGTTCAAGCATTCCTCCACTTTCGCCTCTCTCGCTCTCGATCCTCCGCTCAAGCGCAGGATTCTCATGGATCTCGATCGTTTCAAGCAGGGGAGAGATTTCTATGGTCGGATTGGGCGTTCATGGAAGCGCGGATACCTTCTTCACGGCCCTCCCGGAACAGGGAAAACAAGCCTCGTCGCTGCCATTGCCAACTACATGAAGTACGATGTGTACGATCTGGAACTCACTCGCGTGAAAGACAACACGGAGCTCCGCACGCTTCTCACCCAGACAAAAGAAAAATCTGTGATTATAATTGAGGACATCGATTGCTCACTCGATCTCACGGATAGGATTTCAAAGCCTCCTCAAACAGAGGATTCTCAGGACAAGGAAGAGGAAAACATAAGCAAAGTTACTCTGTCTGGTTTGCTCAACTTCACAGACGGGCTGTGGTCGTGCTGCGGAGAGGAGCGTATCATTGTGTTTACAACCAACCACAAGGAAATGCTCGATCCTGCCCTGCTCAGATCTGGAAGGATGGATATGCACATCCTCCTCTCATTTTGCACTTTCCCCCAATTTAAATCTATCGCCTTCAACTATTTGCAGATTGAAGATCATCCGTTGTTTCCCGCTCTGGAAGAGAAGATGGGGTGTGGGGCTCAAATGACTCCTGCACAGACTATAGAGCTTGTGATGAATAAAGTGGACGACCCTGACGAAGCATTGAATGACGTGATTTCGGCAATCGATCTTATTAATAGGGAAAAGGAATTGGTATAAACATGATGGATCTGTCAAGGTCTCTCAAATCATGTTAATAGGTCTGTTTAGACAGATAATTTAGTGTAATAGGTCTGTTTAGACAGCAATAATCTATTTCTGTACTCTTGGTATCATGTTAATAGGTCTGTTTAGACAGCAAATTTAGTTTTTAACAGCAAATTTATTTTTTTATTGGGAAGAGCTTTGGACATTTTGGGTTGTTTGTCAGCTGTTTAACCCAACATGTTGGGCTTTTTTGGTTAGCTTTCAATTGTTTGAAGAAATATCTGGATTGCATCCATTTGAGATTTGTGTCAAACATTGCTTCAGATTTGTTAGTCTCACATTTAAAATCATGGGGACAGGGAAATGAACAAAGTATGAAACAGGTCAGGAATTAAAACAGGAAAAGGATCAGGAACAAAACTAAAGAAGAATAGAACGAATTTGCATGCCAATCGTTTTACAAAACTCCTTAGTTAAATTACAATGTCAGATCAGCCAATAAAAGGGGATAAAGATAAAATAGAGGCAATTAACTTGAATGCATCACCAAGCACCATGGCCAACTCTTCTATCGATGGAGTAACAATTCTACAACAATTGTATGTACCTCAAACAAATGTTGGAATTATCTTCAGTTGTCATGGAACAAAATAAATTGATGAGTAATCTCTCTCGCGGAGTTTAAATATTCCTCTACCTTAAACATCCATTAACAAGTGTGTAGAACTAGCTCATCTTCATGTTGAATTGGTGACTAATAAAGATGACTAAACAATTTAGCTACCAAACTAGCAATTGCACGCGAGCAGTGCGATGATAACGTCGAAAGTGATTCGGGATGTCTATAATATGGAATACAGAGTTAAGTCTAGCCCATAAAGAGGAAAGGGAAAAAAGCTAGTTTCTAGAATGAAGGCGTGATTCATGGGAACATTGTTGGAAAAGTCGATGGGTGGATGTCAACACAACATTAAATCATCAGAAAGGGAAAAGTCAGGAGCATGTAGATGTAACATTGAGGCACGTTAAATGTATTGGTAGCATTTTATGAAGTAGCATGAAGAGAAGATTGGACCTAAATCACATTACTATGTTGCATAAGTTATCGAATATCGAACTTGTAATCAAACGAAACCTTTGTGACTATGCAAAGGGAAAATGAACCGGCAATTCTGGGTTTTGAGCAATGAGGCCAACATCTATATGTAAATTAGATATGCGTCCAAGCGACACAATGTCAATGCATTTTTATCCCTTGTTATAGTACGCGGCAGATATTCACTTTTCTGACCAAAGCGTAGTCAAGCTATATAAATTATCCGTATTCATACAAGTTATGTCTATGCATGTGGAGGAAAAAGGTGCATGGCGATAAATCTCAGAAATCCTAGTGAAACAAACATGCACTTGTAAGCGAAGACACACATTAAGGAAAATATAAATTACAATGCATAGTTGTACATTGCATGGCTATCGCAAGAGAGAGAACAACACCCTAACGATATCCACATAAGCAAACACTATCTGGAAATGATTTGAAAGAGAAGGGTTTCTGCAACAAGTAGCCAATAAGCCATACATTGTTCCATTTATATTTTTTAATAGCAAACAATAAGCATAAATAAATTATTATATAATTTAGTAATCTTTTGTGTATATATTCTAACAATAATTTATTTTCTTTAAACTATTTACGCTAGTAACGTTTTTGTAAACCATATATTAGTAGTATTAATGTATTTATAAAAGTAACTAACATACCTATATTATATTAATATATGTTAAATATGTTGAGAGGTATAGTTCGCAAGGTGTTTATACCTCTCGGCATATTTAACATACATAGATTTATATAAACATAAATCAAATCATGGTATGTAAAATATGCCGCGTATGTAAAATATAGAGGTATAAACTCCTTGCGAACTATACCTCTTGACATATTTTACATATATTAATATAATATAGGTATGCTAGTAGTAGTTGCAGGAGTTGCATTGTACATAAAATGACACCAAAATAAAGTGAGTAAAAGAAGGCAGGCATTTAGTTCGTGCATGAATAACCTCGACGAGAACCTATCAAGTTGGTGACTTAAGACTCATATTGTTAATAGAAAGGATCTCCGCCCATGTAGTTCATTGGTGTTTATCATCGTTGGCGTTATGTTCGTCATCATAGGGATCATCATCTTTGGCATCATTGATCATCATCCTTGTAATCATTATCACCACCATCACCAAAACCATCATCATCATTGTAATCATGGTTATTCTCATCCGCCATTATCACATCATTGTTGTACATGTTTACGGTTTAGGGTTTTTGAATCAATTTTTGTAATTTATAATATAAACATAAATTATTAATAATAATATTGTTACAAATATATATTACTATTAGTATGGCAAAAAAATATTATTATTATACTTCTTAATATTATATTAATATTTTCATCATCATCACCATCATCATTTTCATCGACATCATCATTGTAATTTTTGTAATTATTTTCAACTCTATAAAACATGGATCCTTTGTTCAATGCCACCACTTGCCAAGCTTGTTGAATGCTCTCTTTCGCTCGTCTTCGCCCTTGCACCCCAGATCCTTGTTTTTTTTTTAAACCTCATCTATTTTCTCACCATAAATTGATCCCTTGATGTTGCTCAGAATCCATCTCTGAACATTTGGAGTGATGAATATAGGTTCCATCACACTTCTCGCCAAACCCTCCTCCGATAGCCCCGCCTCCAGAGATTTTAACATGCCACAAAAATAATCCATCATGGTGCCGATGTGGCTTGATGCTGACATTAGAATTGTGGGTCGTAGGGAGCCTACTGTGGAGAGAAACTCCATCGTCTCCAACTTACCTTGCTTGCACGTCATATGTGGCAAGTCCATCGTCATATTAAATACCATAAAATTTTGAGTATGTTCGTTAGACAAGATGAGGGTTTTGAGGTTTTGCAGTTGGATTTCCTCATAAAAGAATGGAATTACTAGTTCAACCATGACTCAAAGAGCCTCGACCCAATCTTTTTCATTGAAATGACAACCTCATTGTCCTCCCATTTGACTACATTGATTCAAAGCAGTTCAAGTCCAATCTTTCGAGCTACGGAGCTTGGCATTATGTGGTTAGCTGCTACCCAGTGCCCTCCACCACATCAAA